>JAUZNK010025431.1:0-36508 GCA_035046665.1 Euphysa ruthae | reverse complement strand
TCATGTTTTGATGTAACAAAGGCATTTTTTCTTTCTTTTCCTAACCATTTCTACCAGTCGAACAATTAAGAAACCTATAAAATTCAAAATTTAGGGTGGAAGCTTATTTCATGGTGGACGCTTATTAATATTCATCAGATTTTCCAGGGTAGACGCTTATTAATTCGAACAAATTTTCCAGGGTGGACGCTTTTTCCAGACTGTCCGTCAATTAGAGTGTCGAGAGTATTTCTTTTTTAATATGCTTGTATTAATAAAAAAAGATAAGGCAAGATTAATTTGATTCGGTTTTTTACCTATCCGACCGACCATCTTTTGAGCATAACTAATAAAAAATGATAAAACCTTGTTTTAAAATCATAAAATTACTACACTCAGTCCTTGCAATTAGGGAAAAAGTAAACCTAATTACACATCTTGTAAAGCATAATCTAAACGCCATGTTTTTTAGAACACACTCACTCATATACACACACTAATGTCACGTAGTCAAATAAGAATAAAAGTATAAAAAAAACATGATTTTAGGCTATAAATTGTGATATTTGAGGACAACACCAGTATATTTTCGACTGGTGCCATTTAAAAAATACTTTTCTGAGTTTGATTCTATGATAGATCAAAAAAGAACATCGATAAGTGTATAATTTTATGTGCAAATACAACCCTGCTTGAATCATAGATATTTATAATTTTTTGAGGTCAAGCCCAGGTACAATTTTTTTAATGGCTGACATGCCAAAAAAATCAGAAACAATATTTTCAATCATCATGAGAAAGTTCTTAATATTATTTATATGCTTTATTACTATTTTCCAAAGACAGCATAGCAACTGACAAAGACGAAGCATTTATTTTCTGATTTTTTTTTCCTTTTTTCACATGTGGCAAATTCTGTCAGCACAAAAAAAGCAGTAAAAAAAAACAATGAATATTAAAAAAAAGTGAGGAAGAATAAATAAAGGAATTTTTGTTCAAATTTATCTTAAATATTAGTTCCTCCAATATTGGTAGAAAAAATTTGAAAAAAAAAATGTCCATAATAAAGAGGCATCTTCATCTTTTTAACCATTTTAATATATTTGGTCATAAAGATTACTTTAAAACCGGTAAAACAAAACTTTATGAAAACAACATTACTAATGTATCTTCAGATAGATATTCTAAAGTTGGACACAACTAGTATAAACTACAAGATTAATAAATAGATTATTCATTGAGTTTCTCTAACTCCTCCAAATCATCTACATGAAGAAGTTCAATAGGTTTTCCAAAATGATCACTTATACTTTGAATCATAGATAACGTTTTGCGTCCATCAACAAAGTTAATAGCCAGTCCATGCTTTCCAAATCGACCTGTACGACCGATTCTATGCAAATATGTTTCAAAGTCTGGTCTACGCATATTATCTATGGGTAAATCATAGTTAATCACTATGGTAACTTGCTCAACATCGATACCTCTAGCAGCAACGTTTGTCGTAATCAATACCTTTTCTTTTCCTTCACGGAATCTATTTAGAATGTCAACCCGTTGATCTATATCAAGATCGCCTGTTAATAAAGAGACAGCGTGACCATCCTTAGATAATTTCTCTGTTAGCCAGTTAGCAGACTTTTTGGTATGGCAAAAAACCATTGTCTGGCCGATCGTCAAAGCACCATACAAATTAGCTAGCGCTTCGTATTTATGTTCTGCAGATTCACACTCAACATAAAATTGTTTTATATTGTCTAAACTTTCTTCTTCTTTGCGTAAACGAATAATTACAGCATCAGGGACAATAGTATTTGCAAAGTTCATGACCTCAGTCTCATAAGTAGCGGAAAACAACAACAACTGACAGTCAGGCTTCAGGTATCTTTTTACACGAGTTGATTGATCTTGATGACCTTGTTGTGAAATCATCACATCTGCTTCATCCAATACAAATATAGATATCTTTTTAGGATCAAAAGCTTTGTATCGCATGATCCAATCAAGTAGAGAACCAGGAGTGCCGATAATTATATGATCAGTACATTTACTACCTATAGTAGGCTTCTGACCTCGTATAGCATATGCTACTTTCAGTCCATTATTTTCTATGAGAAATTTTCCCATTTTTTCTAAAACTCTGCCAGTTTGAAGAGCTAATTCTAATGTCGGTGATAAGCATAAGGCCTGAGGGTAATTTATTTTAGTATCCACACGACTTAGCATTGCCAGCACAAAAGCTGCTGTTTTTCCTGTACCACTCTGAGATTGGGCAATCATGTTGTTTGGTGGATCTGCCAGAAGCATAGGGAGAGCAGTTTCTTGGATCTTTGATGGCTTGTTAAAACCCATATTTATGACACCTTTTAGAAGATTTTCATTTAAACGAAGTTCTTCAAATGATTTCACAGAATACAAAGGCGAGTTTGGATCTTTCTGTTGAACATTAACATCAACTTTAACATTAATGATATGTTCTCTCACGACTTTTGTCATTAGTGATGCATCTGCAGCACTGAGAATTTTCTCTGCAGTGGTTTTATTTTCACTTTCTTCTACCTCGCTTTTCTCTTCTGAAACAGATAGTTCTTTGACTTTTTCGGTATTCTTTTCATAGTCTTCAACTAATGATGCCCAGTCTGGATCAGCCATCTGTCTTTTTTTAACTAGAAATTTAATTAATATTTAAAATATATTATTTGTTCCAGAGAGAAAGCAAATTAAATCTACTAAAATCAAAAATGCTCAATGATATAAAATGAAAACACGATTTTTAAAAATTATATAATTTTGCGAAATAAACACCATAAATGACTTTCACAGGTGGAACCAGTGATTTCATTTCACATAGTATTGAGATAAAATGAAAGATAGGATATCTGGGTTAAAATTTGACCTGTTTTTGGTAGTTGTGCATAAAGCGACAACAGTCTTACTTGCAAATTAAATTCCCAAAGAAAGTATTAAAATTTGTGTTGAATGCATATTAGCAAAACTATATTGTGTGATTTCAAGCATTTTATTTTCAAACAAAAGTTATTCAAGTGACCTCTTCAATTAATACAAAATATAAACATTTGAAAAAAATTTTAATGAAAAACATTGAACTGTCTTAATCTGGCTAAAAACCTCACTGCAAAACCTTCAGCAGCTGCTAACTGCTGCAGCTAATTCCTAGAACCAATGTTTAAAATTTAAAAGTTTTTTATTATTTAAAACAGAAATTAATTTTCAAAAGCAGAAAATAATTCCCTAGACCAATCAGGCAAAGGATTCCCACAATCAATTAAAAAGTTACATATTGAAGAAGCAAAAATTTTTTTTAATTCATCGGAATATTTTCAAGTTGAGCTTGCTAGAAGATTACATCATCATTATCCTAAAAATTTATGTTTGCTTTCTGTGAAACATGGTAACTATGCGGAACATGGCAAATACAAGTGCCTTGTATGGATAGTTAACTAGACTACGAGATGGTTGTAAATCTAAACTTCCTATATTACCAAATGTAGGTTAAAGTTAGAAAGGCGCATGCAGCTGTAAATGAATTTTCTGTTTCACCTGCTAGTATGCTTTCCCTAAAAGCGTTTACCCCAAAAGTGGAGGTTAATAAAAGTATTTCCTTTGATCATGATTTACAGCAATATGAAGAGTTATAACTCAGACAAAAAAATTGAAGAAATTTCTATGTCTTTAAGCCAAACATTAAAAATCAATGCTTAAACAGGTTTGCAAGTTTTCAAAAAGCTTTCTTTTTCAGCAATCCCATTAAATTTGGATTTCAAGAAATCTTGAAATTCTTGGAGTCCAAGAATCTAAGCAAGATTTTTCACTGACGTAAGATGTTTACCGTGATAAAATTAGTTGGAAGAAAATATGCGATATAAAAATATATTTCTGGCATTAACCAACACAATCATTTTAAAGTAAAAATTTTGGGCCAAAATATCCTCCTAGAACAACATGGTTTAGGTTAGGTTGTTAAAGTAATAAATAAAACTTTTTAGGAGGCGTATAACCAAAAATGAAGCTTACAAATGAAATAGGAAATTAGAATATGAACTTATCTCATGGAGGGCAAATCTACTTCTTAACCAGCTAAAATAAAAAACAACATAAATCTATAAATAATTTTGAGTTTCTCTTCCATTTTTATTCATATCGTTCAAAATAAAAAAACTATTTAGTAAAATCAGATTAATGTGTATTGATTATGCAACAAGAAACATACATATTGCAAGGAATAAACTTTCATATTCTCACTAAATCTTTAAAATGGCTTGAGGTTACCAGAAATATAGTTTTGTAAATCATTTCTTAAAAACTTAAAAAATTTTATTTTTAAACAATATTTTCTGGGCCTAAGCCCTAGAATCCTAACTAAGTGGCTATACGAGTCAAAAGAACACATAAATTGTTCTGTAACTTCAAAAAGATTTTTTGAAAAAGCAATGAACAAATTTTGAGGAAAATTAAAAATATGGCTAAAAGCTTTTGGTATTTTCAAGTCCGGTAACAAAAATTTTTTTCAAAAATCGAAAAAAAAATATATATATATATATTCTTGCATTATTACCTACGACTTTAAGCAAAAGTTCAGAAAAATCAAACCATTCTATTCCAAAATTACTGTGTTACATCTAACCTGATGCTAAAATTGCAAAAAACAAGGTCATCATAACTTACTTCATCTTAAACACTAAAAGCACAAAAACTAAACAAAAGGACATAAAGTTACCAAAAAACATGTAATTAAATATCAAGTATGTAAAGAATAAAATCAAATACAAATCTAAACAGAGAAATTCAAAAAATATAAACTCTATTTTTCTGTTATTCCTTATCGCATCTATATTCAAGTTAGATTGTGGTGTTGAGATTGAAGATTGCACAAGATATATATCTCAATCTATTACAATAAAACTTTGTAATATCTTCAATAAATTCAACTGGTTGACAAGCTCAGTGCATGCAGGATATAATTTTCAACTTATTGGAGTACTAGACCAGTCTAAAAAAAAAAATTAAGCATCAAATATTTTCATTCATTTTCAGGCAAGCCTGGAGTGAGAATGGAGGCATCTGTTTGTCTCACTATATACTGATTCATTAATTTTACAGAGAAAAAATATAGACTTCAGAATTATAACCGATATTGTTGAAAATGACAGCACAAACAATATTTAGAAAAATTTTCTCATTTCAAATTATAGGATTTCTACACAATAATTAATCAAAATAAGTCTTTCTACACAATAAAAGCAAAACTCTGTTAAAAAAGCTTCTCTGCGGCTTAAACAGATGAAATTTCAAATGCAGGATAACTTAAAAATTAATCCTCAACCCTCTATATCTCATTGCAAACATTGTTAATAAGCAAGAGTAATTATGGAGGGCAAACGCTAAAAGCTGGGCAATTAATAACAGTTAAAATTTAAAGAATAAAATTTGGAAAAATTGAGGTAGTGATGCATCTTAATAGCTAAATTGCATATTTTAATGTATAGAACTCAGAAATCTACCTTTTTTTGTATATGTAATATGTAAAATCAAAATTGTTTTAAATAAATCACAGTGAGGTTGAATTAGCAGACAAATGAAGTCCATATGATTTTTTGGCAGCAAAAAAAAATTTACCTCTTTAAAAATGTTTACAATAAACACAAGTTAGGTACCATCCAATTTTTTTCATGCATTGATACAATTTACAGACCAGAACATAAAAGCTCATAAGAATAGTGTCTTTATATGCAATGTTACAAAAAATAAATTTTCTACAAGATTAAAGTTATAATATGCCTATCTGTAAAATTAAAATTTATGCTTAAGGGAGTTTAGAGCAATATCTAAATTGATCTTCTTATTGGAAGAATTTACAAGACAAACTTCACTGTGCCAAAACCTCAAACAACGTCCTATTGTACCTAAAATACTTGAATGTTTTCCATTAGTATTTTAAACTACTAATGGAATTTCTTTTTCTTGTATTTAGATTTTCAAGACAAACTCCAGAAAAAATTTAGCTTGTATTGAGCACATAGTTTGAGAACAACAATTTTGCACACGTCGTACATGGAAGAACATCTGATTCCCAACCACAAGATCATGGGTTCAAATTTAGGTATTGCCCACTCATCGAATGAGTAGCTCTTCAGTGTAGCAAGTTTGGAGTTTTAACTCCACTTTAGCTTCCTGCTTAGTGGTGGCTTCAAACCTCGCAGGAAGCGAATTATTAAAAAGAAAAGAAAAAAGAAAAATAAAAAGTGGTATGTCAATGAAAAAAAGTGACAAAAAATCTAAAAGTGTTTAGAAATCATTACCTAGAAACTGCCATATTAGGGCAAAAGAAAACACCAGAAGTGTTCAGGGCTTATGGCCTGACTCAATATAAATTAAAAATAAATTCATGGAAGCTACCAAGAAAAAGTTACATTGACTTTGGTGAATTAGTAAAAATTTGTCATTTAGCTAATAATGATATAAATCAAACAAAAAATGAAAATGCTAATCAGCAAACTCTTTAGTGACTAACTTACTCTTACAAAATCTAATTTATGAAAAATCTAAAAATCCCCAACAAAATATTTTCACTTAGGTCCAATGAATTTTGGAATTACCAAAAATGATATTTTCTAAGATTATCAGAATAAAAAATTAATAAATGAAACTTTTGGAACATAACTGAAGCTTAAGGGCAGACACGAAATAAAATTCTAAAATATTAAACAAGCCAAAATTTTTTGGGTCAAAAGGGCCTCTAACTCCATGTAAAATAAAGAAAAAAGCAATAAAAGGATTTTCTTTTCAGTGAAAAATGACCCATATTTAAGGGAAATTGACAGGAAACTATTTGGGTCACAAAACACCCTATAAAAAGCAACAAATGCATTTTGGTAAAACTTTGCATTAGCAAATAAAATTATCATGTTTTTGGTACTAGGGAATGGGCCTGACAAAATTACCATGTTTTTGGTCCGAGGGAATGGGCTTGACAAAATTACCATGTTTTTGGTCCAAGGGAATGGGCCTGACAAAATCACCATGTTTTTGGTCCGAGGGAATAAGCCTGACAAAATTACCATGTTCTTGGTCCGAGGGAATGGGCCTGACAAAATTACCATGTTTTTGGTCCAAGGAAATGGGCCTGACAAAATTACTATTTTCTTGGTCCGAGGGAATGGGCCTGACAAAATTACCATGTTCTTGGTCCGAGGGAATGGGCGTGACAAAATTACCATGTTTTTGGTCCGAGGGAATGGGCCTGACAAAATTACCATGTTTTTAGTCCGAGGGAATGGGCCTCACAAATATTCAAAAGGTAAAGTAAATATAAATGGCTTTCTAAACACCAAAATAATCTAAAATAAAATTTGAAAAACAATGATGCTATTTCTTTACCAAATTTGATGTTTTGAGACCTGTGTTTGGGAAACGAAAATATTTGGCAAGTGGCCATATAAAATTTCTTCTAATGCAAAGTTTCAAAAAAAAAAAAAAAACATTTTTGATAAATCAACAGATTTTGATTTCAGGCCTAAATTGACCATGTTTTGGGCAATGGGGAAAAAATTATCAGTAAATTTGAAAAATCATTATATTAACAAAACACATAATTTTTGAAACCAATTAGACAAATTTTGTGGCCTGGGCATGGGGAACAAGAATATTATGATCCTCTAACATGTGAATTAAATGTTGTTTTTAGACTTAAAATGATCATGATCATGAAGATTTTTGTTGCTTTTAGAGCATAAATAGAGTCCAAGCACTCAAATGTGAATTTTCTGCAGGTGTCCACAAAAAATTAATAAATTTTTAGAAAACAATATTCTTCAAAAATCCACAATCACTTTAGTAGAAAATTTCAAAAATACATAAAGAGCGGTTACTGAGAAAGCGCACTATGTACTGGTGAGTGTGGGTTACTTTACAGAATTCTGTCTGCTTTGTTGAGTCCAAAAAAAGCTTGGAACTAAGAAAATCTTATAAAATGCAGCACTTAGGATCATCAATACTTACATTAGCAGGATCAATGGTCGGACACTTCCAGTTGTATAAATAGTAATTTAAATTGCCATCCCCAATGCCAAATTTTAACTTCTCCAAAAATTGTTCGTTATCCATTAAATTTAAAGCATTAAAAACATCATAATTATCCTTAAAAAAAAAATAGAAAAAATAGTAAAGGAGGATATATTTCATTGGCAAACTGTAAAAAAACCTTGTTAAAAAAAAAACGTTTTTATTCAAAATGTTTAATTTTGACTGCCTCTTTTGTACCTAGTTTCCAGGCTGCAAGGTTATTTGGATGGCTAATCCTATTATCTAGATTAGCTCCTGATTGCTATTCCCAAAAACAATTACAATAATCTAATTTCAGTAATGATTGTACCAGTAGTTTATTAAGCAAAACATATTCGCTAAAACTTTAACAAAAATTCAATGATTTTTAAGACCAAGAAGGTCCTCTAAGGACCGCTTTCTTTAGCCTCCTATATCAGTCCTCTCATTAAAGAAAACAGTGCTTGCACAATGACCGCTCGGGCAAATGTTAATAACTATCATTGGCCAACGCAATTATTTTTTACTGCAATTTTTTCATTCAAATTTTTTGCTCGTTTTTTGTGCGTAGAAAGGTTTTAAACAGTGCTGTAGACTTTTTTCCACATTTTATCATATTCTTAAGTTTCAAGCATATTTACATTGATTAATAAAATAATAGATTATCGCATTATTACCAGAACCCAAAACCGGCTTCCTATCAGTCTTTTATGTTTACCCGAATGTCACTTTTGATCAGTATAAACAACAAGTCAAGGCTCAACTTTAATTTCAAAAAGTCAATATAATTTAGATAATGAACTGCTTCTCATGTCAAATCATGTTTATGTTTTGTGTATTTGTAATCCTCTGCTTCCATATACCAATAAATCGATTAAAACAAAATTATTATTATTTATATGATAATTTGAATTATGTGATAGCATCACAGTTTTCATTAACAAATTGGAAATATCAAATTATGCTTAACAAGAACTCATCCAACAATTTACTAATATTTCGTCCATGTATATTCCAGTTTGCATTACTGTGTTTCTGACATATTACGTCTGCATCCTTGATGTTCGGTTTTTTCATGACATAAAACTTTTAAATTTTGGATTTTCACACCATTTTGCCATTTGTTGTTATACTACTCTTATAATAAGCAGCTCTTTACACCCTACAAAAAAAAATGGCCGATTTTACAGACAACTCGTTTTCAAGTTCAATAGCAAAGATTAGTAAGAAGAAAGTATATATAGCGCAAGAATTGCAAGAATTTATGTATAATGACGATGATGAGTTATCCGAACTGGCTTAGGATGGCTATTAAGTGAAGAAATTTTATCTGATGTTTCAGATGGTGAAAAATTCTAATACAGATATAGAAGTTATAGAAACAGAAAGTACTAAAGCAGAATGGAGTGCTGATTCCCCAGTCAATAAAACAAGCTTTTGTTTTATTGGAATATCTGGCTGTAATTCAACTGTGACTTGTGAAGATCTGCTTTCTTTTTTTGAACTCTATCTTACTGATCAACTTTGTACATACATAGCTATTAAAACAAATTTATTTGCTGAACAGGTTATAGCTGAGAAAGAACTTAAATCACATTCAAGAAAGAAACGGGGTTTGCCAATTGATTTAAATGATATCAGGAGATATATTGCTATTATATTTTACCAAGGAATTATTTGGAAGGCAACATATGAATTATATTATACTGTGAATCCTCTTTTTGAAACACTGGGTATAAAACAGGTTTTATCATAAAACCGATTCAAGCTTATTGATAAATTTACACATTTTGTTAATAATTCAACCTTGCCACAATCGTACCCACTAGCTAGTAAGATAAAACCTGTATAGGACTATCAAAATGAAAAATACATGGAGTATTACACTTCTGATGAGAACATTTCAATAGACGAAGCGCTTATGTTTTGGAAAGGTCCCCTCACGTGGAAGCAATGCATACATAGTAAAAGAGCTAGATTTGGCATTAAGACTTATGCTTCGTGTGAGTGAATATGTTTGGAGATCTGTTTTGTATACTGGGTCAGAGCTGACAAACACCCAGAATCCTGAGTACAAAAATGTTGTGACAAAAATAATTATGATACTGATGGACGGCATAATTGATAAATGTTACCGCTTTCATATTGATGATTGGTACTCGCCGCTTGAACTTTCAAAACTACTTAAAAAATCCTTCTAAAAGATGTGTTGTCAGTGCCCACCATGGAAAACGGCGAGTCACGGTTTATGTGCATAGAATGTGATGCCGGACTCTGTGTTGCAAGCACCATGTTTAAAATTATAACCTTTTTAAAATAAAACATCAAAAATCATCACCCTAAAAGGAGAGTATAATTTACACGCACTGCACGTAAATTATAATATACATGAAAAGATGTGTATTTTTTTAACACTCTCAGAGTATTAAAAAAATCGCTTTTTTTCATACAAGATCATTTGGATTTTAAATATTAAATTTTAAGTGACATGCTTTCTGAGAATCAAAATCACTGTCTATCTTTTTTAAATGAGTTAATTTTTTGAGGACCAGTAAATTTTGTACATCAAAATACAAAGTGATTATATGTGATTATATTGAAATTTTTGTGGTTTTACAAAATAAACTGTTTATTCATTTTGCAGTAACATAATTTTGAAAAATGCAAGTATTGTTTTTGCAAGGTTATCCACATGTTGTATTTATAAGATACAAATCAAAATTATTTTATTACTTATTGGCTATGAATTTAGTTACCAAAGTTTAAATAGATTATTTTATTGAATATTGAAATATACCACTAACCATATAACAAACAGAAACAAAATAATCAACCACTTTTTTGTTATGGGTTCAACAGAAGTAAGCAGCGTATTTTCCTTGCTTTCTGCCATCCTGCCCGCACATTAGATAGTGGGGACAAATTTATTTGCCTGTGTGCGAAATTGCGCTGGTCTCTTTGAGTAGACTAATATATCTGAAAATCCTGAAAATATTTTAACATTAAGCCAATTGACATTTTTAAAAAAAATTAATTCTAAAAGCAATGAAAACAAATTTTGTCTAGAAAGCACTTCAGTACCAACAAAATTCATTATTTTTTAAATTTTATGAAAGGAGGTTGGATTGAATTTTTTTTTATGCGAAATATTTTAGCATTTGGTCTACGCCTAACAGCTATCAAATTTCAAAAAATTATTCCAAATTGAATTTCAAATGAGGTGCCAACCATCCTTGCGCCAGAATTTTAGTGATTTTAGTTAAAAAAAGTCTGGTTATACAAAAAAATTTATAAACTAGATTCCATGCAAAAAAAACCTGCTTTATTAATGAGGATAATCTGTATTTGACATGCGAAAACAATTACACCATTTAATTGCAAACGATTAAGAAATGTTATCAAAACTCTTTTAGTTGCGCAACTTTCAAAATTGAGAAAAAAAGTCAAAACTTGAGTTTTTGTCTAGTAGTTTACTTTAACAAAAACTAGTGCCACAAAAACCAAATAATAATAACTTACATTTCTAGCTAAAATAAGTGCATCATTCATTATAGATGTAAGGTCGTGTTTAGTAGAGACATTGTAGAAAGAGTAAGCAGCTTTCAATGAGCTATACTTAGGGTGATCAACAATAGTAGAAGGTAATTGATAGTAACTGATCAAATCTGTCACACTACCTGTATCTGGATCCTACAACAAAAATAAGTTTTAAACCTCACAACAAAATAGTATGTTCAAAAAAGTCCTCCACATATCCATCAAGGTTGTTTCTTAATCAAGAAAATAAACAACATGGATAATGGAAAAATATGTATGCCGTGGAGATCGCTCTGTGTAATTATATAAGAATATAATAAGCCCAAAAGTTTCTTACCTGTTGTTTTACCAAGAAAACCACATTTAATTGAGCAAACCTAGGACTTTATTACCAAGACACATTTACCTGTGCCATTCACATTGCATAATTTTGTGTGCATTCCCCTTAGACTCCTTAAAAATAACTTACTCCTCAAACCTGTGTCCCTGAAAAGCCTCTAGGTAGATGACAGGCACTTAAAAGATTATGATTTTTACTATCCGTATGAGATTATCTCTTATTTAAAGAACTTTTTGGCATATATATCTAAATTTCTAACTTCAATATTAAATATTCGAAGTCAACATTTTCATCAAAATTTTATATGATCATTAAAATTATTTTTTAGTTTAGTTACAAAATCAACTTGATAGGAAACTCACCAAAACTACATAACAACAAAGAACATTATCTCTTGGCAAAAACCAATGTGCAAATTCTTCCTATAAAAACAAGAACTAGTAATTAATGAGCAAAAAAAAAAAGATTTTCTTTCAAACATTTACCCCTTTTTAGATTGATACCCAGAGTTTAATAAAATTTCTAAACATTATTATTATAGGAATTATGTTCTAATATAAAATTTTGACAGAATAAGAAAATTTTCTTTGTGACAATCTTTTGAGTGCTGTACATTATCAACATAACCTCTTAATCTTTGTCTCAAACTACAATGTTATTTTATTTGAAAAAATACAAAAATAATTAGGCTCATTAATTAAATCATCAAGATTACAGAAAAAAAAAAAAAAAGTTAGTCAGTAGAGTGAATCAGATTTCATTTGTCCTTAAAAATTCTTTGCTTAATTTATCCTGACCGAAATTTATCAAAGATGAAATAAATTTTAGTGAAAATGTCTTCAAACTATATTAAAAAAAAAAAAAAATACCAATGCTCTTTGTTGCTTTATATTTACAAAAATGCAAGAAAACCAAGTAAACAAAGTCATTTTGTCCCCAAAATGAAATTTAAGGTTATTAGATTCATTAAATTCACAGGTGAAATATCAAGTCTGAACAAAATTTATAGTTTTAAAATACTTGGGTCAGAATACTTGTTTAATTTTCACTTCAATAAATAAAGGCAGTCTCCTAAAACAAGACGATTGCATAGAATTGGGAGATTTTTACAGATATAGTCATATTTTCACCTCACTAAAACATTGCTAGGATTAGACCTCTTTTGAAGTTCATAGGAATAATAGTCTTATTATTATAATTTATAACCTGTGGTTGACAAAAATCCTTCAGTTAGATTGTCTTATCTTCACATTTTCACAATTAATTTTACAAACATTTCCAATACTTGTTATATTTTTCATGTATATTACAGATATTCACTGCTATATTTTTGACTTATACATAAAAACCATGATAGATAAGACAAGAAATATTGAAAAGGTTACCTCAGTAAACACTGGAGCCAGATTAAATCTGTTCAAGTACTAAACAAAACGGAAAAAAAAAACATTATTGCAATAAAACAATTAACTATTGAGAGTAGAGTTACAATCATTAAGACCATAATTTTTTTTGACAGAGAGAAAAAAAAATTGTGAAGTAAAATATGACTATGTAAAAAAATAATTCTTTTTAATCATAAGTGAATACCAGTTTTGATTGGAAAAGAATAAAATAGGATTATACAAAAAAAATCAACGCTTGACTTTCAACACCATATTATTGCAGTACAGGCTGATTTATAATAATACTTAAGCTATGTGTCCACTGGAGGCAAAAGAGCTCATTTAGGCTTTTAGGCGCCATATTTAAATTAAATTTAGAGCTGCTTATATGGACACATATTTCTGTCTTATTTTAGCTTCTATCTCTTTATTTTAGTTATATTTTTAAACCTATAGAAATGAAAACTTTTTCATTTCTATCGCTATGTTCTATTGCTAAACTACAGATATCAAAGAAACCATGCTCACTTTGCGCATATTGACTTATACTTCATTTGTGTTGATTTTTTTTATACAAGAGGCATATTGTGCAAGCAAAAAGAAACATGGAACATAAAATCATTGATTTATAGAAACGAAAATTTATCTGAAGAAGTTAGAAAACATAGCTGTCTTTATGATAAATCTGATGATAGTTATAAAAACAAACGAGCCAAGAAGAAGGCATGGATTGAAATTGAAAACACACTCGGATTGGAAGAAGATAGAATTTTATATTTTTAAAAGTGAAATACTGTTTTAGTACTTTGAAAAAGTAGTGTATTACATTTTTTACACCATATTTGTTTAGAACACATTTTTTATAAGCGCATATTATAGTTTCATTTTAATTTTTTATAATCAAAGTCATTTTTATTTTAAATCAAATAAACTTTGTTTTTCATTTATTTTTGCGGGTTTTTTCTAGATTCAGTGGAGAAGACGTTCAACAGCATGAAGAAATGATACAACAAAAAAAGAATGGCTGTTAAAAAAGTAAAAACATCTGGTGCTGGGAGGTCAGAAATTGCCTGGTTAGAAAAAGAGTTAAGTAGGTACTCGTTTGTAGAATGATTGTATCCATTTGTAGCTCTGAAAGACTCTTTGAGTAACATTCAAAAAGATACTGGCGCCAGTCATAATGGTGATGGTTTTAAATACAACATAGAGAAGAAGAGGGAGAAGAAGAAGAAGAAGTAGACACTGACACTGAATTAAACAGAAGAAGAAAAATTACGAACACCCCTAAAGACCTACCAAAATGGAGAAAAAAAGTTACACACGATGTTTTGAACACAATTAATAAACGATTATTAGAAAAAAAGTCTATAACTATTTTCCATGAAGATGACGAGTCAATCTTTAGCAAAATAGTGGCTAGTGAGCTTCGAGCGCTTCCAGAATCTTAAAAAACAACCTCAAAAACAAAATAAATAACAGTATTTTTAAGTTTCAGTGTGAAACTGATAAAATACGAAAGACATCATTGTTATTAACACCTCCCGTTACACCATACCCTCCAGCATTACATAAGCCCTACCAACAAGGACCTTTTCCTAGTGAATTGTTTCAATCCCCTCAAAACAGTCACCTTTTATCACCAGGGTTTGTAAACAGCAGTCTTATATCGCACAAAAAAATAATAAATCAGTTGTATACGTTTATTCTTAAGAAAAAATTTTTCAATTACATATTTCCGTTTGTTGTTGTTTTTCTTCCCATGCTTAGCACACGATTCATTTGTCATGATAGAATATTTTCATTATTGATATATCCTTTTACCATTTCTCGAACTTCTTTGGCCTCAGAGCTTTTTCTACCACCTCTAAAATTGTGGATGGGTTCAAATAAACTCTTGTCTACAGCAAGTTTTCTCCATTCTCACTCATTCATGTCGCCACTATTGTTGTACACATCAATAAAACTTTGTGGACAATAAATTTTCCATTTGACACAAATAGTTATGGAGACAAATACAAGCCATGACATACCTTTCCACATTTTTAATTGAAGCTATTATTGGATGTGAGAATATACGCCATCTTGCTACTAGTATACCAAATGTATTATCTATGGTTAGTCGGGCTTAGTGAATGTCAGTAGTTATATACTTGTTCTTCAGTTGGTAAACTACCAGGGTAGAGTCTCAGTAGCCAAGTATTAAGGGGGAAAATTTTGTCACCAAGTAAAAAGAATGGCCAAACTTCGAGTATACTATCTATGTTCAGCTTCTGGTACGTTAAGGGAGTTAGTCTCTAAGGATGTTAAAATGTTAGAGTTGGCTAATACCCCACAATTGTTATTGGAGCCATATTGACCAACATCAGCCAGTATAAAATTGTACTAGGCATCGCACACAGCTAACAGTTGACAACTAAAAAATCCTTTATAGTTGTGATACAATGTACCCGACTTTGAGGGTGTCTTAGTCCTTATATGTTTAGAGTCTATAGAGTACACGGGGAAACTGGCACAGTTCTTCAAATTTCTTTGAAATGTGTTTCCATTGCTCTACACAGTTTGGCGCATTCATTTAAGTTGGCATTAATAATTTATAAGTGTCTTTTGTAGTTTGACTGATAATACGACTTACCGATTTTTTACCCATTCGAAAGAGATAGGTTAGTGAAATTTGGGAATCTCCTGATGCTAGGAAACGCAGTGTCAGCATTAATCTATGCAGAGCAGGAATAGATTTTTCAAAAGTTTGTGTTTATTTTTGTGATCAGTGGACCCACTTGTGTTATTAAATGTTCCATTCTTTTAGGAGAAATTCTAAAAAAGCTAAAATAAAACAAAGAGCTAAGATATAAAAATATGTCTAGATAAAACAAAAACTTTTGTGCATTTTTGTATCGAAAATTCGTAGTTACTTTTTATTTGCGTGAAGTTTTTTCAGTTTCTGAAACTTTTCCGTACGGAATTTTTTTAACCAACTATTTCTAGTCTATAATAAAATAATTTTCATAACATATTTTTAAAATGAAGGACTTACATAAAGCATGCTTCTCTATTTATTAATCGCATTTTGTTTTCAAGTCGTTTTATTCCAAAATTATCACTTTCATTATAAACGGGTTCAACCCTGCATTTTCTCATCCTCTTCTTTTTCTTTAATCATTGCTAACAACATTAATTCAAGTTCTTCGTCGTCATCGTTAATTAATTGATTTTGATATTATTACTTCACTTTACTCGATCATAAAATAAAGCTAAAGTATGTTCTTGTGGACACACGTGGCAATAGAACTTACCATTAAACATTGTTGCACAATTTTATAACGATCGCTTTATTCTTTGGCAACAAGTTTTATTGCCTCCAGTGGACACATAGCTTCAAAAGGCTATATCAAATAAATCAGTTTGGATACTAAATACATAGAAAGATCTTGAGGATAATACAAATAAATTGGAAAACTTTGTCAAGAATATTTTGAGGTTTATGGCAATAATAAGTAGAGGATATCTAGAAGTTTTATCCACCATAAGAAAAAATATATAATTTTAAGCAATTTTTTTCATACTAGGCTAAACTCCATGCAAATAGTTGTGATGACCAGCTAGAAAAGATTTATAGAGCAGCACTATCTAAGTTTCAAAAATTTATCAAACCTCAGAAACTATTTTATAACCAGTTTTCACATGTTCTTTTTTGAATGGCTGCAGTCTTGCTTTGGTAGTCTAAAAAATAAACATGAAATAGATTCTAATACTTCGATATCATTATTGCAAAAGTAAAAAAGCGGGCGTAGCGACCTATTCAGCTGGAGTTCATTTGGCAGTACCGCAAAAAATTCTGTATAGTAAGGAATTTTCTTCATCTGACTTCACAGATATTTGAGGCAAAATCGTACCTAAATTTGTGCTGAAAATCATGCCTATTATTTTCATATTTTGTCTTTTGTATTTATTTATAATATTTGAATAGTAGAGAATAATTAGTTAGTTACCAAATCAAAATCAAATAAAAATTAATTTTAATGCTGTCAACAGAGAATTTTATCTAAAAGTCATACAAAAGAATCATGAACATTCCATTTGAATGTTCTCAAAAATCTATTGCTTTAATATTAAAATTTTCGTCTTTAAACAAAAACAGGTGTTTTATGAACAGAAATTTTATATATATATATAAACATATGTTAAATACAAGATATTTGTCTTGTTCAATAGCTCACCTCTGGTAGTTTATACAATTTTATGGTTCTTTGCATTGTCATATTCTTACGCAAATGTGAAAATTTTACTTCTATAAGTTTTTTAGGATTAATTGAACGATGCCAATATCTAAATAAATAAAATCTTTATATAAATATTCTTTAAGATCTTATCGTTACTTTACATAAAAACAGGATTGGTTAGAAATAACCATATAAATCATAACCATATAACCATATAAGTTGCAAGTCTTTCTGCCAGCAATTTTAATAAAAGACCAAAGAATAAACCTTTAAAAGGCATGAAGAAAAATTCATTTTTGCTCTATATATCAGAATGTAATCCGGCATTCTGGCTCGCCGTATAACAGCTAATTCCCAAATGGCAATGCCTTTCCATTTCCCAATTCAGTTGCTTTAAAAAAAAAAAAAAAAAAAAAAACCATTGTATCAAAAAATAGGTAGTTCTATTCCTTTCTCTGTATATCTGAGTAATATTCATAAATCACTTTCTTCCTGTTATTTTTCCATGAAATATTATAATGGAAATAAAGTTGCCTTGCTGATTCAAAATTTAATTTTAAATTTTATAAAAAGCAAACTGGTTAAATTCGACAACTTTTTCATCTTTATACAACTATTCAAGGTAGATTTTATTATTATTTTCATGTTCAAGTTTCATCTCTATTATTTTTTATATTAATATTTCTTTTCAGTTTGGGTATTGCTCTTTCTCTGTATTAAGACTTCTACATTAAATCAATGTAAACAAACAACTCTTCTTTATATTTCATTTAATATTGAAATTCAAAACCATTTTCAACAATATATCTATGACGGATATGTGTTTCTATATTTTTACAAATATATAGTAAAGATATAGTATCTTTAAAGAGCACAAATATCATAGTGTAAATTATCATAGCATAAATTTCATTATAATCATATTATCATGTCCACATTAGAAAAGGAATAATAATTCACATGAATATTCACTTGTAAGTAAATATTACGATAAAATATATAGACTTAAAGTTGTTTTCCGCATCAACTTTTTTGTAGCATGACATAATGAGTTGTATCATAGGCCTGGGAAAGAATGATTTGACTGGGGTGTGGTCTTCCACGCGCCATAACAGGATGTTAGCCAGCCTGATGGCATATAACGACCACATAAAACGCTGTATTCCCAATTGAGTCAAAATTCCATAGCAACTACTAGTTTAATTCAACTTAACCTAACCGTTAATTATTCATGAAATACCAGTCCTGTTAAAACCACATTAATTTTGTTATTTTTACATAATATCGAACAGCAATCTAAAATGTAAAGATTATGATTGCAAATCTGAGGAGAAGTGTGCTCTGTTATATGAGAATATAACTCACTGGGTTAATTCTCACTCTTCCATATGACAGAGATGTGATTTTCTGTGTAAATATTAATTTCATCTTTTAAAACCACAACAAATCAAATTTTTGCTTTCAAATATATTTTCGCTTGCTCCTCCACACGCCAAAAGTTATGAGGTTCAAGATAAGGTACACATTTCCCTCCATAAATAAATAAGAGGCCACACGCCTGTAATATATACTTTGAAATTCTCAAAAATTGAATTTCAAAAACGGCTATACCAAAATAATTTAAGTTTTGAAATTTTGATTATAAATAAGTTATAATCTTATTGAGATGCATATTTTTTTTTACCCTGTAGGGGTAGTATGTTTGTTTTACTTAAAAAATGACTAATAGATAGTGGACATATCAGTTTTTGTCTTTGCCACAAAAGATCACCGCACAAAACCACAAGTATAAAAAAGAAGGCGGTAATTAATTTGATAAAATAAAATCGCATTTAAGCCAATTAAATGATTATTATAACACCCTAAATGTTTTTTCTTTGAAATATAGATATAGGTAGAACATGATTAAATATTTTGAGTGTAACTGTCCATATGCATATTTAAAAGACAGTTAAACCACAAATATAGAAAATCTTAGAAGCATTTAGTTTTTTATTTACAAGACACAGATCCTATATTTTCTATTACAAGTAAAATAAATTTTGTGAAATGTATATTATCTTTTTTTTATACATTTACTTCAAAATTTTAAGGTAAGTTTCTATATTATCTTTGATAAAGATGAGTTTAAACATGTAAAAAAAATTTTATAAAATAAATGCACATAACTTTGCACATTCCTATAACCATTTAATGATATAAAGTAGCAGCTGATGTCATATTCTTGGTTTTGTTAATTTTTTTATATTATTGGTTCTGTTAATGTCTTTTAAGTATTTATAAATTTATAAAATATGTATTTTGAGTTTATGCACGTAAACTAATTTTAGAAAAATGTCATCTAATAATTTGAAGTATTATGTAAAGTCTTTAAAAGAAACAGAGTTATGCTAAGTTTATGAAGAAAAATAAGGATGGAAATACTGATAGCCAGCAACAAGAGAGCAGTGACTTAGCCCCTAGTAGTTCTGCTATGAATATGTGCAATTTATGTTTAAAATTGACTATTCATTTTGTCGGAAATTTGTGACTAACAGAGATTTTTTAGCATGCTCTGATTACCAATTTAGGAAAATAAGTGAAACAACGTGATATTTTGCTGATTAAAAATGGTATGTGTGTGTGTTTTGGCACCAAAACTTCACATGGTTCCAAATTCCCTTTCTGTTTAATAAAAAGTTTACTTTTATTTTGAATGACTAATGGAGAATTCTCCTTATGTGTCCAGTCAGGGTAAATGAGTGGAAAGACATCTTTAGATGATTCCTTCAGTTTAAATTTTATATTTACAACTCAATGTTTTTCAAAGCACAGATATCATCACAGGAAGATAATGTTGGAAGTTAAAAAAGTTAAAATTTGTTTAGTAAAGAAGTAAGATTTTATATAGACTTTTAAAATTAGATAGTTTAATCACAGATCTCAATTTTGTTTTTAGATTTTTTCCTCAAAAACCTTTTATTTTACAATGAATTTTGACCATTCTGTCAATTTTCCCATGGAATTCCATCAACCATCATAATTATTTATGGCTAATAAAAAGCAAAAAAAATTTCCAAATAGTTATAAAAAAACGTAAGAAACAAATAGAGAAAAAAAACTAGGTTATATTTAAAAAAATAACAATAGCAACAAACACAGGTGTACAAAAAATTCACTCCCTACTTTAATTTTCAAAGTCATGATAGTTTTGCTATTTTTGATCTTAATGGGAAGATAATCCCAAATAAGCCAAACTTTTAAACTAAGTGAATTTAATAGTACGAGTGGTAGTTAGTTTAAAAAGCGATTTAATACCCAGATTTTAATCCTTGAGCAGTTTAAAATTTACCTAGTTTAGTATGGATGTGGCAGAATTTATCTAACACTAATAAGTCAGATAGACTCAAAGATGTATCATTGTAAAGAGTATGCAACACCAGTTTATGGATACCATCTATAAGATCCATACTATACTCACTATCCATACTAAACATCTAACTTACTGGACAGTAGAAAATAAAAGGCTTTATGGAGGCATTTAAAATATCTTTTTATACTATTAATAAATATTTACAAACTTTTTTTACTTCACTCAATTAGCTCAAACTAGATTCAATAGACTCCTCATAACTCTACTTCTGACTTTACTACCAACAAATTATAACAAAACCAAAGATTTATCAACATAAACCAATATTAAGCAATCCATAACACTTTGCATAATTAGTGTTGTCATCTGCAAAATTACAGAAATTCATTTCAAGAAAAAACCAAGTCATCAAAAATTATATTAAAGAAAATAAGCCATAAATTTAACCTCTGTGGTATTCCCAATACAACTTTGATCCATTTACAAGAGACCAAGGAAATATCAACCCCTTGATTCCTTCCCTTAAGATAACTATTGAGAAATTTTCTAGCTGTTTGGTAAATTAGATAAACTTTGTAATTAATTTTAATTACTTGTTTTGTTATTCAAAATAATTTCCAAATGCAGCACTCACTTGGAAAATGAATTTTTTTCTTTAATTACCTCTTTAGTGACT
Organism: Euphysa ruthae; assembly: GCA_035046665.1. NCBI lineage: Eukaryota > Metazoa > Cnidaria > Hydrozoa > Anthoathecata > Corymorphidae > Euphysa > Euphysa ruthae. Next base: position 14,958 of record JAUZNK010025431.1, on the reverse strand, counting down.
AATGAACACAAAGACAAAAAATATATAATAAACTTTGAAATTAAAATTTAAAAAAAAAAATTAACAACACTGATTTCAAATAAGATAAAATTTACAAAAACAATTCATACTCAATATAAACCCTTAAGTAATGTCTGTCATTGCAGCAAAAGCTTCAAGGAAAATCTTTGTTCACACGTGGATGGGTTTAATTGTTTGATAAATAAACCCCTCTTCACACTAAACCCCTCTGCTATGCCTTCACAGTAAAATCATTTTCTAGCATGACTTTTCAACAAAACAAGAACATAATTTTATTAGGCAAAGAACTCTAGACTCATAAAAATTCTCAAAATAGCCAATATCCCAATACAATCAGAAATATTATTTTCCAGAATGATTAAAAATTTTGGCAAAATGAAAACTTACTTCCTTGAAAAATTCAGCTAACCCCTTGGCCACCTACCTACCATGAAGGCAGTTAATCCCTTGGACACCTACCATAAAGGGAGTTAATCCCTTGGCCACCTACCAAATTTGTTCTGAAAATTTAGCTTGTTCATTATATAAAGTAACTGATTTTGATTATAGATTTTAATAGTTGGAGAATAGCAGTTTTTAGCGTAACAGCCGTTAGACCCAAAATAAGTTTAAATTTTTGGTTTTCTACTATTCAGCTTATTTTGCATACGAAAAGTTTAATTATTAACAGATTTTTTTAAACACAGATTTATCCAAAGTTAAACTGAAAATGTGTTCGAAATTAAGCACAGATAAATTCAAAATGTGTTCGGAATTAGGCAATTAATAACTTTTTGGAAGCAAATAAAACTGTACTGAGATGCTAAAATTTGTTTTGAAAATTAGGGTGATGAAGATGATTAAAATGTAAACGATGTGGAATGGAAAAATACAAATGCAATAAGGATGAAGAAAAAAATGTGACGTTAAATCAAAACAAGAGTGAAGAAGATGGCAAGAACATGGGTGGTGATAGTAATGATGCTGGAGACGGTAATGATATATAATACCTCAATGGTTCTCAATTAGTTAATCTTCCTTAGTAAAAACTTACATTTCCTTGGGAAGAAATATGTATATTAATACAAGATGGTGACAGATGAGAACAAACAGTGCAAAGAAAGTTCTGAAAATGTGAAGAGAGATTTTTCACATTACAAATAGCAGAACTAAATGTGAATTTCAAGTAAAACCAAGAACTTGAAAATGACATATATGATAGGCAATACACAATAACCTTTGTTGATAGTGACATCAGGATTTAAAGTCCTTATATTTTGAAAAAATCTGTTTTTTTCTTTTTTTCAAATATCTAAATGTTGGTGAAAATGAAACTCTCGATGAAGAGCCCACAAAGATTCAGCACATTGCAGCTTTTTATTGAAAATAAAATTCATCAAAATTAGTTCTTTCTCACACAGACATCATACTAGCCTTAGGCCGTATCACTTATATTGATATCTGGTATACCTTATTCTAGTTATTGAAAAATTACATCATGATTGTAAAGATTATCTCAAGAAAACGAAAGAGTAATTTTGAGTATGAACATATACGTGGACTTGCAATGATACATTAAAAAAATCTTAAGATGTAAAGCACTAGCTAGGATTTCATAATCCCAATCAAATCATATATTATGCAGTGTAAAGAGGGACACAAGATTTAGCCCTTTATTCAAAAGAAATGGCTTGAAATCTCAACTAATATATGGTAGTATAGGAAGCTCCTTCGATCCAGCAGTCATTTTTTAATTCAAACTAATAGGGCAAGTTTCCTATACAGTTGAACCATTAATCCAAAACCTCAAAGAAAGCTTGTTTTGATAAAAAAACGAATAATTATTATTCACAACTTGAATTTTATTAAATTCTAATTGAAAGTACCAGAGCAAGAAAGAAGTTCCATTATATATGTGTGAAATGTGTTGTAAAGATGTGTTGTTCCCTAAGTTAAAATACACTCTGTGGTGAAACATTAATTTTTAACACCATTATATGGTAATAAACTTTTTTTAAATATGATTTTAATCAAACAAGAGTCGTTTCTGACACCCTTTATTAATCTTGATATATTAGAATTAACCTGGTGCTGGGGAGATTATTCACTAAAAAAAACCCAAAAGGTAACGAAAAAATATGGAATTTGGCTTAAACCCAACAATAAAGTGTCTCGGGATTTGTTTGTGAGAAATAGAACTGTAATTTAAGCTCAAGTAAGTAGGGAATCAAAAATTCTGCAAAAAAAAAAAAGAAAATTAACCAAAAAACGTCAAGTTCCATTGCTAAGAAAAAGGATCTTGCAGCCATGCATTTCATACTCATTCTATAGAAAATAAAGATATACTGCATTTTAAGTATTGAAAAAAGCAACCATTTAAACAATTTCTGTATATATACCCGGATAGCTCAGTGAGTAGAGCATCTCACTCCCAACTACAAGGTCTGGTTATATTCAACTCAGTGTATGAGTAGCACTTCTATGCACAAAGTTTGAAAGTGAAGTAATTTTTTTTTTGAATGCTTGTAATGAATGGATAGACACATACACATTTACATGAAGGACCTTTAGAACTTCCACCGACAGCCGACTTAAAATAAAAAATTAATTAAAACAATAATATTTTACATACCTACATGTACCAACAGGTTTTGGTAAAACTATACCAGCAGTATAAACAGCTTGAAAGATTCCTTCAAGATTTACTCGACGAGTTATCTCTCGAATCAACACTGGTGCCACTCTCTTAGCACGCAGTTTCTTGTGAACGCAGAGAAAATTAATTTCAACCATTTTCACAACTCTAAAATCAATATAAACGTATGATGATCAGAGCTCTTTATATTTGCCAGGGTTACAAGGATAAAACTCACCTACAAAATAATAAATAATAATAATATAATAATAATAATTTTGCTTGGTCTTTTTTTTTTTTACTTTAATAGATGACGTTAAACTGCATGGCTTCTGGAACTATATCTAAGCAACACTGATGAGCTACTAAACAGTAAAACATTTTGTTAAATTAAGTTATGATTTAAAAATTATATTGACGTATTTTTAATTTACTTATACTTTACTCATCTGATAGTTTTAAATTTTAAATTTTGAATCTGTCATACTGCAGCATCACGGCATGGAAAAGTACCATCCATACTTTAATAACTTAACCTTCAACCTAAAAAATAACCTCATATTAAAAAACCGTTTTAATTAAGTCTACAAGATTGTATGTTTTTTATTGCACTACCAATCTGCAAGCACAGCTTAGCTCAATCAAAGTTGTGATTGAGTCAAGCTTCTTTCAAGTAATAAAACTCTGAAACTTAACTTTCGATTTTAAAAAATATGGAAAATCTTTTCTATCAGGAAAATTTTATATCAATGATCTTAATTATGTGTTAATAACCTCAAAGCTAAAAACCAGATTTTTTTCACAAAATGAGTCAAAATATTGATTGGATGTTGAAGTTATAAAATTATTTAAAGTTATATTAAAAATGCCAATTCTAAAAATTTTCATAGTTAAGTCGTGTTATCAAGCTTAGCTCAGTAATGTCATCCATGTAAATTTTGCTTTCATTACATAAGAAAAATGATTACTTGTTATAAAAAAAAAAAAAACAAAAAAAAAACGCAATGGGCCAAAAACAATAAATATAATTTCTAATTTTCATAAAGAATTCTTAAAATATTACTTATCATAGACTTTTATATTAGCAGGTATGGCACTGATGAATCCCACAAGTTTTTTGTTTGAAGCAACACGCACGCCACAATGCCATTGAGGCTTCCACCCAGGTGGTTGCAGTGCCCTGAAAATATAACATTGAAACAAAATAATGATGACACTGCATGTGTTGCAGGGCTAGAAGTTTAAATGACTATGAACACTATTCCAAGTTGGCTCCAATAACAAACATTAAACACAAATTAAACAAACTTTCTGAGGCCGATACTATTTCAATAATAGATATATGAAAAAATTCAGTCAAATCAAAAATTAGTGTCTTGTTTAAATGGAAAAACTTCATTTTTAAACTCTTATCACGTCTGGCTATCAAACAAAATTTTAGTAGGATTGCATTACAAAATCTTTTGAATGCCTACTTAGGTGCCTGGACATAATGCATAATTTAAGGAGAATTTGAACATAACTATACAAGAGTCATTTTTGGAAAAAAATTTAACGTCTTTAGGCCAAAATTTGATCCAAATGGCCAACATGCTAAAATAATAAAAAATAACACTGATAAATTTCAGAAAAATTGGAATAAAATATCTCAAGAAAAATGAAATGTTGTTTTTGTACCAAAAAAATTTACTTTTCTAGATTGGACCACAGAAAAGAAAATTTCTAACAAAAAATTTTAACAGGTGACTGTCAAAAGATTTTGTTTTGAAACTGTCTGAGCAGCCAAACCAGTTCTAAATCTACCAAACTGCTAAACTTTTCCGAAACGAAATTTTACGAAGAATTCAATAAAACTGATATCCAGTCTATTAGAAGTAGTTTACAGGTCTAAAATTGCCTTCAAAGTGAAAGCTTGCAAAACCCAAAATATTCTGGAAATAGGATATTTTTATTACATCAAAATCCCGATACATTCTGGGAACTCACCATTGTAGAAACTCAGGTGAATAGTCAAATCTGAACATATTATCATCATCTTCAACATAGTTCTCATTGAGCAGCGTGTAAAGTTCTTTTAACTAAAAAAAAGTAAAATAATTTAGAAAATTTGATTTGTCTTTTCTCTTATTTAAAGATATTGTATTTAATTAATTAATCCAGAAAATAAGTTCTTTTTTAATATAACGATTTATTAAACAATCACCCTATTCAACTATTTTTATAAAAAAACTTGTGTCACCTGAAGCAGCTCTTGCAATTCACCTTGGCAATCGGCAATTGCCGATATAATTGCGGAGGTAATTATTAACAGCGTCAGCAAAAAAATTTCAAGCCAGTTTTTTTGTCTGCCATTTTTTCCAAAGAAGCCGGAACAGTTCAATAAAATTTGCTTCCAGTGAATTAAAAGTTGTTTACTGGTCGAAAATAGCCTTCGAAGTAAAAGCTCATAATATTTTAGACTGTGATATTATTATTACACCAAAATCCCGGTCTTGTCAGGGGAAGGCACCAAAGTGGTTAAAAAAAAACAGTCTACGTAAAATTGCTTTTGCAGGTGATATGCATTTGCCTCAGCAATCTTTTACCAAGGCATTTTTTCCATAATTGCGAGGGCTGCAGAAGTGTACCAAATTGTCCATAACAAACAGACGTAATTTCTTAATTCTAAACAAAGTATTTTTGGCATGATTTCCCAAGCAAACCACTACTTAACTATTTTTTACAAACCAAATTGTATTAAAAAAACTGTGTAAAATCGTCTTTTATGATTAATACATGTAACTTTGTTAGCCAAAAACTAAGTGCTGCTTAAACAACAGAATATTTGAAAAAATAAACCTGATACTATAAAATAGTATTTTCAGACATATAACTAAATTTAAGAAAAAGAATGAAATGTTAATTTTGGGCACATTTGACCAAGTCATATAATCAAATAATCAAAACATATAATCAAAGACAAGTGCTAGTGAGTAAAGGACTGCCAAAATTTTATAAACTAATGAAAATTTATGGTTCTACAGCCAAACAAATAATTTCCTAAGAAAACACCCAGAAAACAAGAATTTTCAAACCATTACCAAAAAAACGATAATTCATTTCAAAAAGCTGAAATTTAGGGATTGTCTTACATCTTAGTCCATCATTATGGATAATGATTATGTAGGACTTATTCCGGGAAACGCAAATTCTGGAAATCGACATCGGAGTGATATAAAAAATAACCCAAAATCTTGAGAAACAGGTCCTAACATGGCAACAAATATTTCTGTATTATTATTGGAAATTCATAGAATGACAAGAAAAATAGTTTTGGGATATAATTCAAAAAGGTATCCCAATGTCACTGGGAACAGATTTTCAACACGGTAACTGGACTTTCCTTTCCTTTAACAATACTAGCGTTTGGAAATCATGGGTAAAAAATGTCACTCAAAAAAAAAAATATTACATCTTGGGAACAGTTCTCTGAAAAGGCAAGTCCTCAATGCATCCATGCAAATTTTAATAAATCATGTTGACTAAAATAGCCCTACGGTTTGACAGAAATATTTCAATATCATTGGGAGTAGCTTTCGGACATGATAGCACAAATTTCCTATTTTAACCATTTTAGCGAGCAGTCATTTTTCATACTAGCACAGATTTCTCATTCTATCAATACATAAGTAAATTATAGCTAATTTACTTATCAAAGATAGAAATAAACAGGTAAAAGTGAAGTTGACCCTAGTGTTTAATTAATTGAAGCACGTTAAATTGATTTTACACCTATTTTTATAACGAGATCAATAACTTTGATATATATGTAGCAAATGAAATGTAAAGTAGAATTTATTAAAATACGACCTAAAATAAACGAAACACATCAAACAATCAGAACAATAATAATATGGAAAAATTTGCAAGAGAATTTAAAACTGTTTAGACAAATGCAATAAATAACTGACACACATTTGCAATAAAGAACACATTTACATGCTGATGAAATTTAACGTAATTTTTTGTAAAATTATATGGTGTAGACGTAAAGGAGCTTGGCTCAACACATGTTTGTGCTTGTCGGAAAAACGAAATTCCATGTAACGATGCATGTAGAAGCTGCAAATCAAGTAATGTTCAAACTTCTGTAAAAAAGTTTTATTTCATAAAACTTTTTGATAACAATTTAAATGAATATGATTAAGATTAAGATATTTAGGTTTAATTAAAATCATGTCTTAACCCCTTCAGCATCACCTTTATTTTTGTGAAGTGGGTCTAAAAATAACGGGTTATTTTCAGAGCAATGAGTGTTTTTCCATTTTTTATATTAGAGTAATTTAGGGCTGTTTCAGACATAATAAACACTATATATGAACACAACATGGGTAAATTCTTCCCTAAAAACAAATATTACACTCTAATACACCTTTATGGTGTGATAGATCTTAAAACAGGGAACAATTAAAACAGGGTTGCCATTTAAAAAGAAAAAAAACTCTCCTTTGAAAACATCATAATTTTAAAAATCATAATAATGAAGAACCATTATTGGTCTTAAAAGTTCCATATATCTTTCTAGTATTATTTGCGCTTTATTTCGATGCCATAGCGCCCAGGATTACGCCTGCTACATGGTTTTTTATACACCCAACCCTTGCAACGTAATATTACGTCGGTATAGTTTTTGACAAAAAACACTCCGACGTAATATTACGTCAGTTACGCTTAAGGGGTTAATGCTTTATATTATTGTTTTAGCTGTACAATTATAGGAAACTTTTCCAAAACAAATATCCTCAAAAAGTTGCATTTTCTGACTTGATATGAGCTACATTTCCAACATTATCATACTTTGATATAGTTGATCCAGTTAAAAATAATATAAAAATTTTTTCCAATACAAAATATCTGCAAAAAGTTAATTTTTCTTCTGATTTTATGCTGGTCACATGACTAGCGAAAAGGTTATATCTTCTAAATTATTTTTTAAAACAATTTTTCAAAATTTTCAGCAAGAGGAAAAAAATGATCACAATTAAATTTCCTTTCCAATGATATCTCTAACACTTATTTTAAAAATGTTTATATATTTGCAACCCAGATGTTTAAACCCTACTTAAAAAGATGATATATATATATATATATATATATATTTATATATATATGATTATTGATTAGAAAGAATAGTTGTTCAATATTATATAAAAATAACAGTGATTATAATGAAGTTTTTGCGATTTTAACAGGAACTGGTAGTTCATGAATAATTAACGATTAGATTAAATTGAAGTAAAAAAAACTTAGTAGTTGCTAAGAAACAAATTAAATCGTAGAATTTCTGCCCAATCAAATTACAAATATCTTCAGAAAAGAAAAAAATATGTTGATTTTGGGCATTCTCAAACTTTTCTGCCCGGTGTGACCAAATTTCAAATAAAAAATAAACTAGATATACTTCTAGTTAACGTTTTAACAATGTTTTTAATAAAAATATTTTGTGATATGTTTCCACTAAGCCTAAAATTCAAATTCACAATTAGAGTTCTCACTATTAACACGAAAAACAAAGCTGTATTAAGTAAAAAAATTACTTCTAAAAAATTTTAAATGTAAAATTTGCTACTAAACAATATTTTAAAATTTTTTTTATGAAAACTTAGAAATTTTTGAATTTTGTGTCATGAAAGTTTTGCAATAAAGTAACAAGCTGATTCCTCATTGCTTTCAAATAAGTTTTACCTCCCAGCACATTTAATATATATATATAAAATTATTTAACAAATATGTTGAATTCTATATAAAAAGCTAGTTCACCCACCTCTTGTTCTACAGAAAGATGTATAGTATCCCACACAAACACTGCAGGTAGAGTAAAAGGTTCTTGACGTATTTCAGCTTTATCGCACTCAACAGCCTCATTTGTACCACCAGGGACAATTTCATCTAAAACAAAAATGGATTCAGCTCTACAACCATCAATTTTTTTAAATCAATTTCATTTTATCATCAAGCAACAAAATTCATTGCTATAGCATTTCACACAGAGTAGTCATTTTGAGAAGAGATGTCAAAAATAATAACTTAGGCCTAGCATGAACAGGAGACCTACAATCATGTTCATAATATATTGGAATTTTATCAAATTTTAGCAAAGTCACATCTGACGCATGATGTAAAAGTGATTTTCTAGATGAAAATCGCAAAAATTATGACAATCCCAAATTAGTACGTACTTGTCACTTTAATCCCATAGCTCTAGCAAAAAAAATTTTTTTTTAATTTAAAGTCTATAAGTCTATTAAGGAAAAGGTAAACCTAAAGTTGAGTGTACCAGGGACGGTGTTATCCGTATTTTTAATCGCTTGTGTTAATTTTTTTATTTATTAAGGTGTCCTAATTGCATATAAGTGTCATAATATTTTGTCGATGATTGCAGAAACTAGGTTATTTTATTTTTTTTTTATTTTAAAAATTCAAAATATCATGCAATTCTATTACATTCCAGACTCAAATATGGAATGGACTTTTTAACTACACTTAGCACAAGATAAATATTTATCATATATTTTAAGCAAAGGTTTTCTTGATGGAAATAACCTTTCTGTTTTCAAACTAAAAATTATACTATTGCTAGCTCCCTGGAAAATCCGGAAAATTTTACAATCAAATTGAGAATTTTTAAAAGGTAATTTTCTCTCAAAATAATTCTTGAGAGAAAATTTTTCTACCAAGTTTTGTTATACGGAATTTTTTGGTTAAGTTATGACTCAATGTATGTTAAAAATAGAGATGTGATAACGCCCATTCACCAAGTCTTCAGGTAGCGGATGAGGAATTGACCCCTATATATAGGGGTTAGCTGAAAATATATTGACTAAGAAGTCCCAGACCAAACCATGGAATGCCCTTGAATGCAGAAATGGTGATAACGGTTAGAAGACTTCACTCAATAATAGTGGTACTGTTCTTGTATCAGTCCTAGCCAGTCAGTCACAATATACAGGTCACTAGAAAATACATGAATGAATTCAAATCAAAGCTTCACAGTTAAAGCCTACATCATTTCGTCCTTTCCAGACTCTTAAGTCTTAACAGCTTCCAAAGAAGATGATGCCCTAAACCCTTCTGGACGAGTATTGTCTGATGTTAGAATCAAGAAGGGAATCTCTCATCGTAAGAAATCGTGTTTTTGGTACCCTAAATTGCCTCTCCCTCTCATCTCAATTCTCCAGATAAGAGCTTAACAAACATATTCTCACATATAATTTATCTCAAGTGTGTATTCAAGAACAACCCTATGATTTACGTGTTCAAAATAAATCCAAAAACTTACATCACCTCCCTATAGAGAAATTAGAAAATTAGAAAATAGAAGATATGAGCACCATAATATCTTTGATTCCTCTATATGCCATGTTGCTTATTGGTGGCGACTTTAACGCTTGCATTATTGGTAAATTTTCATATCACCAGGCATCAGCCAGAAATGGTTCTCTGCTCAAGGATTTCTTTTGACATACACCCTGAGATTAAAACAGAGTAATTCTCTTCTGACAAAATTGATAAAGCTCTATGAAATCTGGCAAGGCCCCCCAACTTGATAGTCTTACCTTGGACCTCTGGAAGCTACCAAAAATTTGTAAAGTGCTAAGCTTCTTCTGTATAGAGACTTTCAAGGGCAAGAGACCAGATGAATGGGGTATTTCCAGGATTTTTCCTGTCCCAAAGAAAGGCAAATGTGTCTGACCATTACAGAGGTATCAGTCTGCTTTTGTTGCAAAAATCTAATTTCGGGTGGAAGTTAAGTATTTACATTTGATAGCTTCATATGAATGCACAAAAAAATAAAAAAAAAAACAACAACAACGTCTGTGATTGGCTCATTCAACAGAAACGAGAATCCAGATACGCACGTGATCTCAACGACAATTAATAACACCTAAAAATAGTAAAAAGGCATCCAATATTCCTTGACTTTTTTTTTGAAAATTTACATGAATAATCTTGAAAAAGAGTGCTTTCCAATAATGGGTGAACAACATTTTATTAAACGCATCATACCCTAAATTAACAATTAAATAATAGATTTTGATGTATTTCAAACATCCGTACTGATGTTAAATGGATCGTAAGGTGAGTTGGAACACTCTTTAAATTGTGAAATCAAAACAAAAAAATTATTACACTAACGTAAATATTAGCAAAGTTCGTTAATTTTAAAAAATGACAAAAAAAGCCCAATTTTGAAGATGAAAATTTGTACACCACTCATAATGTTTGTATATAATATTTATATTACTAATTTTTATATTATATTTAAAGATAATTTCTTCATCTTTAACACATATCTTACAGAATAAAAAAATATTAAATATAGATCTAAGTATATGAGAATATGTAAAATCCACTTTTCCAGAGAATTTCAGTTGAAAACATACTTTACTTCCATTACTTAAGGGCTTGAAACGACTGTGTTTAGAGGATGAGACTGGTCTTGAAGGGAAGGAATTGCTATCTGCCATGCAAGACCATAGTAGTTGGAAGAACAATTCTATTCATGTCACTGATTTTGTTGGATGTGGTTAAGTAAGTAAATATGTTAAAATCAACCCCTAGTACTCACTTTTGAGACCCACTTTCATGTCAAAAAGTTTAATAATTTGACAGAAAAATTGACGAAATTTCAAATCATGATGTGCATTTCACGACTCTCGACCAAGAGTAACTATAAAAATTATTCGACAAACTTGAAATAGAGAACAAACAGTTTAAAAATATGCCAAGATATTCATGTCAATCTTCTAAAGACAAGTTTTCTGATATATTCTGATTTTAAACTTTATAATTTTAAAAAGCAAGAGTTCAAGCTTTTTGGAAATATTTTTTAATCCCATCAAAGCCCCATGATCTTGAAATCTCCAGGTTGACATCTGGCAGTGGATAACCAAGTCTCATGGCCAGGTTGGGATCTTCAGCCTTGGTTGGCAACCTTCCAAATGATGATGTCATGATAAAAACACCTAGTTCCTTGATCTATAAATAGGGTGGATAACAGGAAGGGCATCCGGTCCATTAAAATTATGTCAAACTCGTATGTTCGTCTAACTCATGCTAGCATAAAAAACGGACGTGAAACTTTATAAGAAGAAAATAGCATTTGATTGAATTTTTATTTCTTAAAATGTTTTTGAATATGTTGCCCATCAGACGAAGCCAAATTTTTTAGTTTTTAAGATTTATACGTATTAGTTTTTCAAACTTTTATCAATTTATTTCTTTATCCATTTAAGCTGTTAATTTTTTTGAGCATGAAAAATCGATGTTGTTGAATATATGAAACGTTGATAGGTGAAAACCCACTACATCAAAGGATAGTAAAATAGAGTTTTATATTTTTGAGTGGCCCTTTATAAGGGCCTTATACACACACAGAACATTTATTTATGGCCAGAAAATTCAGAAAAAGTAGCACATACTAATATTTCCTTATGTATAGTGCTGTAAAAGTTGTGTTGTGGTGAGGCTCCACTACAACAGTTACCACTCCTCAAGGGAGGGTAACAATAGGGTGGTCACTCAAAATTTCAAAGTGGTCAAAATCATCCAATTTTAGTCTCAAATGAAAGATCTTGGTCTCTCATTTCCAAAGTGGTCTTACTTTTTGTCAGAAGTTAAGCGGATCTGGAGATATCCTAATTTTAGTATCCCAGAAATTGGCCAATTTTAGGATCTGAATTCCTCATATTATCAATAAAATAATGGCACCAAAAGAGCAATATTTTGTTGCATCTGATGGCTTAATTTCATGTAATTATAGTTCCTTATACTTTTATCGAGAGTTTAATATAGCGTTGGATTCGTAATTAGCAACTGGACTAAAATCAAAAATTTTTAATTTCTACTGAATTTTAGGGGCCTAGGTCCAAATGTCCTAATTTGGGCATTTTAGGTCCATAATCCCATTTTGTTGATAATTCAATTTATACAAAACTTTCAGAAAACTTAGATACCTCATTGGATGCGTAATTAAGAGCTGTACCAGAATGACTCAAATATTTTAGAAGTACTCCAATTTTAGAGGCCTGGGTCCAAATGACATAATTTGGGCTATTTGGGTCCATAATACCTTTTTGTTGATAATTCAATTTTTACAAAACTTTGAGAAAAGTTAAATACCTCATTGGATGCGTAATTGAGAGCTGTGTCAGAATGAATCAAGTATTTTAGAAATACCACAATGGCCTGATCCAAATGTCCTAACTTGTGCATTTTAGGTCCATATTACCCTTTTGTTGATATTTCAATTTAAACAAAACATTCAGAAAACTTAGATACCTCATTCGATGCGTAATTGAGAGCTGAACCAGAATGAATAAGTATTTCAAAAATGTACCACAATGGCCTGGGTCCAAATGTCCTAATTTGGGGATTTTAGGTCTATAATACCCTTTTGTTGATAACTAAATTTAAACAAAACATTCGCAAAACTTGAATACCTCATTGGATGCGTAATTGAGAGCTGTACCAGAATGAATTACGTATTTTAAAAGTACCCCAATTTTAGGGGCCTAAGTCTCCATTGTTCTCATTTAAAAAATACCATTTTGGCATAACACTTAAAATTTTGAGGGTCACGAAGGAAATTATACTATTTATACTCTTTTGAGTAGTTTAATAATTATGTAATGAAATATTTAAAATAAATAATTGAAAAACAAACGCAATGAATATATAAACAAAGTGATATCAAAACAAACATTTCATATTTATTACATGAACTAACAACATCTATGAAAGATGCAGTTTTATAGTATGGTGCAAGCGTGTAGCACAGCGGTTTGACGTCTGTTATTTCTGGAAATGATCTCTCAATTCAACACAGCAATTTCCGAAATTGGGCCATTCTTATACTTTTTGATGTTGTAATAGCTTGAGTTGAATTTATTGTATTTAGATGCTGTAAAAAGCAAAAGAAAGACAAAGGATACAGCTTTCCAATGATAATAAATATTACTAATAAATATTTGAAACTGTTACTGTATTTATTGCAACAAAATCCGAACTTTGTTTTTAATGATATCGCTCTAATTTTTTTTTTTACTGTTTCGAGAGAGGGTTGGAGCTTAGTTTGTCATTTTATTTCTGTGGTTTAATTACGCGGAGGTAATCATAAATTCAAAATGAAAAAGTCAAACTAAATCTTGACTGTCTTCCCGTAATTTTCAAGATTGCAGGTAATTTTTTGTGAATTCCCCAGTTCAATGGCATTATAAAACAGTTATTTGCAAATATCTGGACAGTGTTATATTACAGCCGTTTTTAATTTTCTAACTCCCTATATTTACTCAATTTCATGGATGAAGCCGGCTTCGATTGCTCGACTATGATTACAAACATAATAATACCGCTGTTAAAATAAGCGAGGCAACGCTTGGAGGTATACGAATGCGATGATTTGTTTTTTTTCCTGTGACAATCACTGAGATGCAGTTACTTTTTCTTTAATAGGTAAGTGTTTTGTTATCCTTTAATTGTTTTTATTGTCATAGAAATACTTTCTATAAATTTTTGTCATATATCCGGTAACCTTTTCGTTAATAGCTAAGTGTTTCCTTATCTTTAAATGTTTTTATTGTCAAGTATTTTTACCATTTCTTTAATAGCTAAATTTTGATTGTTTTTATTGTCATGGAAAGATTTTTTATTCATTTTGGTCAATGTTGGAATTCCGCTTGGTCAAAAGGAAATTTTGATTTCTTGCCTGCTAACTCAATAAGTTGTTTGAACCTATTTACAAATGAAGTTGTGCTTTCCTTGCTTAAAGATTATTTTCATGCTTTTATAAGTATTTACATTTGTTCTTGGTTCATACTATGCCCTAGATGAGAAGGTTTTAAAAAATATTTAACTAAAATAAATGTCACAATTTCCTTTTTCCTATTTATTTTTTTTGTTTAGAAAAATGAAAATTGTATTACTTGATCATATTTTGTTTAGTATAACGAAAATTTTGTTTCTTGTTTCAATTTCTATAAAACTGAAAATTGTATTACTTATTCCTGTCTCGTTTCTTTATAGAAATGAAAATTGAAGGATTAAAAAATACCTAACTCAAATAAACCAAAAAATTTTCTTTAGAATTTTAGAAAAACAAAAGATTTTATTATAGTGTATATTGTTTTTTCATTTAGTACAAACTTCTGGTCTATGTTGTGCCTGTCTGCATGTCTCCAGTTTAAATTAACAGGATGTGTGGTATCATTATTCGTTTGTTGTTATTCCATTCAGTTAGTTTGCATTCAACGCTGGTGTTATTATTTTCTACATTGGCACATGTT
>JAUZNK010025420.1:0-19843 GCA_035046665.1 Euphysa ruthae | reverse complement strand
ACAGAACAGCTGTCGCATTTACTACACCAATCGTCTACATCTATCTAAATCTATCCGATTTGTTTGTAGATGACTACTTAGCGATTGCGATTCATTTCTTGAAATTATTTCTTGCGCACTTTCTTCAACATTTTCTAAGTCAGTAAGTTGACGTTCCGGTTCGAATTGGTATAATGATACTGAGCACATCGTTTAAAAAAAAAAAAATTTTGCGAAATATTTCCTTGAAAGTTTGTTTTCTTTGTAAGAATTTCTCTTTCGAATCAAATAACCTGGTTTCTACAAGGTGCTTTAAAAATCTGTGTTGATATCCAGTGAGATATATTTTATCCAATATATTATATATTATATTATATACATATTAAATATTGATATTTTAACCATAATAAGCCAGTACAAGCGGCTTTGATCAAATAATGTAATTTTTTAACTTTTTATATTGCAATTTATTACCACAAAAAGTAACGTTACAAGTAAATGTAAGGCGAAAGCTTAAACGTAAGCTCAGTTGTGACGTCAAAGCTTCCGGGAGATTGGTATCTAATGTTTGAGATTTGAAAAAAGCGCGTCAAAAGGATAGACATTTCGAGCTACATAATTGAAAACAAAACAGCTGATATTTCGTTATTAGTTTTAGAAGGTAAAGAAGGATTATCACGTCATATCTTAAATTTCTATAATTTGTTTATTTAACTTGACATCATTTTTGACCTCGGATCCCTTTAAGTACAGGAATGTTACAAATATATTTAATTTAAAGAATTTATCCACCGTAAATTCATAATTTATTACAATCACAGTCACGAAAAAAAAAAAAAAAAAAAAAATTAGATAAGAAATACGACAGTCAGACTGGTTGATGTAATATTAGTTCGTGCTGGTAAACGTAAAATATAATCAGGTCAATTATTAGTATTTGATAGCTATTCTACGGTCTGTAAGTCTAACAATATCCTGATCATAAATGTTGACCCTGATATCCTTATTAGTGTGTAGCACAATGGTTAGCTTTCTTGATATGTAATCCAATGACTTAATCTAATTTATGGGTTTAAACTCAATCTGTGAAGCTGTTCAATAATGGATTACTAAGTATGTTGCCACACAACAAGACAAATCACCTTACACTTCATGTTAATTAAAAAATGGACCAAATGAAAAAAAAAAAGTATCCCTGAATGCCTAAAATTTTATATATCAATCATTTTGATATTATAACAATAATTTACTACAAACAAAGAGATTCTCTCATTTTTATTTTTAGGGAGTTGCACCGTCAAAAGCCAATTGTAACTTTTGTAAATAAACAATCACTTGCAATGTTTGAGAATCAAGCTAGAAAAGGTAAGATCAGAATTACTCATATGTGATTTATGTTTTGTTCAATTTTAGCATTTACTATTCCCACCCTCTGGGCAACTCAGTGGAGTTCATTGCAGATTTTTTTCTGCTTCTGAACATTCACTAGGAAAACTTTCCAGTCCCTTGGATTCAAAACCAGGTTTACCCAACCTCCAAACATTTTCCAAAAATTCTATTTTAAAGCTGTTATCTGTTAAATCAATACAACTCATAACATTTTAGAATATTTCAGGTATTTTACTTATTTCTTGAATATTTGCCAGAAAATTTTCTTATTTAGTCACTGCCCCAGTACGCTTACCAGAATTTTTTCCTCAAATCTCGATATTTTATGTGGTGCCTTAGGGAATTTTATAGTCAAACTAGAACGTGATATTATTTATCAATTTTGCTTTTAGCTTGTCATTTATAATTACATGTTTAATCAAACTAGGCTTGCGATGCTTATATATGATTAGCAGATTTTGTGTTCTTAGGGCATGATCTGCTAGTTTTTCATAATTTGGATGCGGTTAAACGGCCAGAAATTTTAAAAAATTAGAAAAAATCAAATTTAATCAAGTGAAAAATCATTAGTGAAATCAATCAATCGAAAAACCTAAAAAAATTTTTTTGAAAAAATTTTTTTTTATGACACTTCCTGGGTCGTTCTACCCAGTAAGTTTTAGGCTCGTAGCCCTCCCCAATAAAGAGGAGTAGTGGAATGCAAACAGACACTTTGTTTTACATATATAGATTACATGCAAGTAAGAAATGTTTTTTAGAAAAATTTTTCAAAAAAAAATTGGATGCTTTTGTCCAATATTCCAAATAATTAAAATTTCTTGATTTTAAACATGAGAGTTAGACATTTCTGAAATTTGGTAGTTTAGGTACCTTGATTTGCAGACAAGATTTTATGCCACCACTTTTTCAACCAAGATATTAGATTTTTATAATAATTTCTTGAAGTATATGAAGCTAGAGTAACATAGAAGGCAAATTTTGGTCATTATTACCTGCCAAAAATCTCCTTTTTTTTTTTTTTTTAAAGCATAAACTAAAGTTTTTACTCAAAAACTTATTTTTGCTCAAAAGTCTAACTTTCAATTAATAATTTTGAGAATTTAGAGAATTCAAATTTTGCTATTTTAGGTGCTTAAAAGATTAAAAGTTTCATGTTTCTTCAAAAAATGATTAAGCTAAAATATAGATTAATTTTAATGCATAAAAGGCAACTTATATTGCCTCCTGTCAAAATTCTCATATGGAACTTGGATTCTAAATTCACCCATGCTCATCTGTTGGTCAGCAAAATCTATTTCTCAGAATCTACTCATTGAAACTAAATTGGTTTTCTTTAAATAAAAAATTTGACATTTCCAATAATTTGCTCAGGACGCGAAGACATGCCTAAGCATGACACAAAATCTCATGAAAATGAAAAGGTAAATGGCTAGACGGTTTGCATGTTAGCTACATGGAAATCGTTCTCTTTGTATACTGTTGGTCACTTGAGTAGTATGACATGACAAATATAAAGTTTGTCAAACATGACCTCGGATTATCCCATGCAACTACAGTAGATTTTAATAACTACCTCCGTGAAATTTGTGTCGCTGATCTGCTCACAAACCTAATGGTAATCGCGGGTGTAAAGTCAGGGGGGATTAAAAGAAAAGTACCATATACTTTTTATTAGCTTAACATAAGATGATATTATAAAATCATCTGTTGTATTTTTTTAAAATACATAAGAAAGTGATTCTATAATTATTAAAGGTAACAGTTTAATTTTTAGTTTAAAAATCATGTTGCTTTAATTTTTAACAATCCAACAGTTGCTATCTTTATAACTAATATTTTAATTATTAGGTTTTTAGTGACATGCTTGTAAATTATATATCATAATAGTGATTATACTGGAGTCTTTGAGGTTTTTGACACGAATGGTAGTTCATGAATAACTAATGAATTAGTTTAAATTGAAGTAAACTTTGTAGTTAGAATAGAATTGTTTTTGCAAGGTTATTTGTATTTTTTTTTTTTAGTTTTCTATTTATTTCTCCTGGACACGATGCCTAAGAGAGAATGATTTGAAACGGACAAACCACTAATCCTATCAGACATTGGCCTTTTTTGGACAATTCACTATCCACTATAAGTTGTTCTTTCTTGCAGCAAGCAAAAACATCTACTCCACACTTTGTTCTTCAATTTGAAAATCATGCTTTCACTGTTTTGGAAAATTTAAGGGGGAAAAAAATTGTTTTTTTTTTTTAATAGGTTCAATGGTTTAAAAAAAAACTATTCGGAATGAAGATTTTGGCAAAGTTTTATCACTGTAGCAATGTGAGCAAGTTCTCTAAGTTTTCAAGAAATTCCAAATTTTGAAAAGTTTGCAGTTAAATTGATCATACTTTTAGATCACTTTTTTTATATCAAAATATGCTTGATATGAGCCATACATATCAAAATTACCCCTGACCCTTGATTTTTATAACGGTTTGCCCCATTAGTCACTAGGACTTGTTTTTCTATGAATTATCAAAAAATTGTTTTTGAATCTTCTTTAAAACTTCTTTACAACCACTATTCATATTGCTTTTTGTGTCTTTTTTTATTTATCTCATATTTTTTAGATAAACCTGGTGGCAATTTCAGCGAGGATCATAGGAGGATAGGTCGTGAAGATTATAAAAAGATGCGACCAATGATGCCAGCTGGACCACAGATCATTCATGGGTTACCTCCACCAGGTGCTAATGTGGTAGCCGCTCCAATGATGGACCCAAACCAATTGCAGCAAGTACAGTTACCACCTGGAGGTTTCCCACCAGGAGCTATTGTAGTAGACGCATCTGGAAATTTAATTCAAGGTGGGCTCCCACCTGGAATAATGCCACCACATGGATTGATGCCAGGTCAAATTCAGGGTCCTCCTCCCAGACCAGGTGTTGCTCCTCATATCAACCCTGCTTTTGTACCTCAAGGTGGTTCTCCCCCAATTGATCCAATGACTGGCTTACCTCTACAGACTGCTGGATTGAACGAACAGGATATGGAATCTATGAGACGAAACCAGGCTGTAGCTAGTACAGCTATCCAACGAGCCATGACAGATGCAAATGGTGGTGAATTTGAAAGTGGAATTGAGACTCTAGTTACTGCTATTTCACTAATAAAACAATCAACTACTTCAAACACTGAACCTGCTCAGGTGCTCATCAAGTCATTACAAGATTGTCTCCAAGGTTTAGAAGGGCAACTTGTTCAAAAAGGTTCAAGTGGCGGACACCGAAATAAATATGATGAATATCATGAACGAGGAGACCGGGAACGATCCAGACGCCGTAGAGACCGATCACGTAGTCGTGGCCGTAGTTCTTATTCACCTCGACGATCAAGATCTCGAGATCGAAGGAGAAGATAATAATACAAAGATAGAATAAAGAAAAAACTGAAACGAAAAAAAAAAAAACATGCGTTAAAGATTCTAACCTTTTTTTTAGGCTTTTTGAATGATTCTTATAATGCAAAGAATGCTAGAAGCTGGGTGGTGAATAAGCTAACTATCATATTATTATTATTATTATAATTGAAATTTTCATGAGTTTGTTTAAACTAATTATTTGATTAAAAAGAAATGGTCTATACCTAGATTTAATATCTCTTTTGCTAGCTCCATCAAAACGTGCATATAACACACCCTTCTTTAAAAAATCTGTAATAAAATGGATATCATATTATATTATTTTATTAGGTGTTGCTATGTTACTGTATCCTTCTGACTAGATTGATTTTGAAATTTTTACTATTTTGGAAATATTAACAGCATTAAAATTTTTGGAAATGATATTGGACATTAGAAATGGAAAATGAAGTTGGATATAGCACTATTGGGTCTGAAAGAGGCTTTACCTCTGTATAATCTTATAAACTGAATTCGTCTGTTCTCAGTTCGGCAATAAAAATACTAGTTTTTTTTGTGTTGATCATAGTGCAAGTTAGTTTTCATTTAAAATTTTGTAAAAAAAAAAAAAAAGAAAAAAAGAAAGTTCACCACTCAGAAATAGTTCTGAAAAACAGCTTCCAAGCTTTTATTGTATTGAAGCAAATGTTTAATGGTTTACAAACAAACTTTCTGAACCTAAGTTTTATTTATTTTCATCACCATAACTTCATCAAGAAATGTTAAGCAAAAACTTATTTATTTAATCTTCAAAGTTTTATTAGAAACTTACTTAATTTTTTATCTGATATGTTTACTGGGACCAAGTGTTTGAAATATTATTTTGAGATATATAAACAAACTTTTAACTAATATTTATTTTACATTTGATATCATCATTCATTGTTGTTTCTGTACATGATCATTCCTTTTCCATAAAAACATAAAGATTAAATTATACTTATTGTCATGTATTTCGACCGCCAAATAAATTTTAGAAACTTACACGTCAAGATTTCTTCTTTCATAAGAAGTATATGGAATTAATTAGTGTTAAAGACTGAATAAATATAGAGCTTTTTTCTTTACAAAAATCTTACAAAAAGAATTAATAATCCATGACGTACCAAGTATTTATAAATCTTCTATTTTTATTTGAATTCATATTGTATTTTATGACATCTAATTAATTTTCAGTGATATGTTAGTTGAGCAAAAATATAAACTCATCTGTATAGATTTCCAAAAAAATTTGCTTTGATTTTGCTGAAATTTCATAAGGTGTTCCTGTCTGCAATAAGTCATTGTTGGAGCAGAATGAATGAAGGAATGTTTTTAATCCTTTGCTGAAAATTATATACCTCGGCAGAAGAATATGCTTGAATATTTCATGATAATCAGTGATAAAGTTTCTTAAATTGATTGTCAGCACAATTCCTTCAAACAGTTATGGCACACTAAGTGTCTTTTATGTGTTTTCACAAATCATATTAGATATGTCCTTAAAGTGTTTTGCATATATTGATCATCCATACATTTTAAAAATATCCATAAAACCTCTCACATTTTTTTAATTCAACCATTCTTATCTTTTAGTTCTTCGATACTTTGTTATAAAATGGCTCTTGAGTTGTTTTTTGATACTGGGGATATTTTTTATTTTCAATGCATTAAAAATTTTGTTAAAGCGTTTTTATTCCTTTTAAAAAATAATTTGCACAAAGGATAACTTATAGCCACCATATAGCCATGGTGGGAAGTTATGGTTTTTACAGTACTGAACCCAAATGTGGTGAATTTTTTTATGTGAAAATGAAGAATTTACATTTCAAAACTAAATGTCTGTCATGGATAATTTTCGGTTGTTCACCAAATTTGAGGTCAATTTTACAAGAATTTTTTCTTAGTTTTAATTGAGAATTTTTTTAATTAAAAGGCTTAGCCAGAGGTAATAAGTAAAGATTAGCTGTAAAGGCTAATGGTGATTTATTGAGTCTAAAAAAGTCTAAATAAAAGCGGTTTTTATTATTCCCTGTCCAACCCATGCTATGAATATTGATGATGATGATAATAATCAAAGGGGTGCTTTATTTAATATCTAAATATTTAGTTCAGCTAAGAGTAAAACAGAAAAAATCAATTTAATATAATGATGTAGCTGGTGATCGAAATGTTTTACTTGAACCATTTGGCTGACACATATATGTTTCTTTGTCAGATTTCAATGGATAGTTTGAATATAAATTGGAAGAGGTATGCCTCAAAATTTACTTTTTATTTCACTTTGTGTAACCTTTCTGACGAACAGAAATTTTGGACTATATTAGTAAATCATATTTGCAATGCGTCTAAAACCAAAATA
The DNA here is from genome assembly GCA_035046665.1 of Euphysa ruthae. Classification (NCBI taxonomy): domain Eukaryota; kingdom Metazoa; phylum Cnidaria; class Hydrozoa; order Anthoathecata; family Corymorphidae; genus Euphysa; species Euphysa ruthae. Next base: position 12,689 of record JAUZNK010025420.1, on the reverse strand, counting down.
AACAACAAAGGACTTAAGTATTGAACCATGGTGCACACTAACATTTGTACCAATTCTCCACTGAGTGAATCATTAACCCTAACACCACTTCTAGCATTGGCATAGACTGCATTATCTTAATTCGCCACTCTTTACATGTAAAAGAAATTTTCTTTCCTGAATACTTTTCCAGAAGCTGTGTGAGTAAAACTAAACTGTATCTAATCTTTCTAAATAATTTTGATTCATACTCAGAAGAATTTTTTTCCTTTTTTAAATCTTAATTTCTCTAAATAGGTTATATAGGTTATCTGTCACTCTTTCGATAACATTTCGATAACTTTATCAATCAACTCTTCAATTCCATATTTCTTCCTTTCTAAGGCATCACAATTAATTATTTAACACTTTACTGTCATTGAGGATAATATCTTCCATTATAATCTGATAGCTAGAATTGTAATAAGTTTACATCCAGTGTCTCTTGATTATTTTACTATTTTGCAGCAACAATTGATGCATCTTCAGCCGGATGATCTTCGCTTTCTTGATTGTCTCCTTTACCCATTTTGTCTTTTGTTGTACATCTTCTGGCTATTCATGAAGTGACTTCTGGCAAATTATCCAGAGCCCATTAAAACTCAGTTTTGAGTAGCTTCTCGTGATAATTTTTCCAAGTTAACTTCTTTTCTGTCTGTGTTCTAGTCAAGAAAATCATTATATATACAATTCTCATCTACAACATGCTGATTAGTCTTCCTTATTTACTTTGCCTACTTTGCCACTTCATTGCACTGGTCTTCCATTCTCAGCACTCCTGCAAATCTGCTTTTTTCTACTTTAGAATTTGCTACATTAACTGCTATAAGAGCATGTGACTTAGCTTCTAAGTAAATATTTTTATCACCATATGACTTCTATCCTTTTCAAAGTCTCTTCCTATTGTTCATACACCGGTCAACCTCACTATCACACCAATCAGGTTTGCCTATGTCTAGTTGGCCATTTCCTCCATCCACAGGTATCATAAGTGGTTTCTAAATGTCTATTCCTCAAAATAGTCCAGTTATTTTCAACAATATCAATATCTCTCTGATCATTAGGAGCTAAATACTGAACTTTTTGACTAAATTGTTTTGCTGCATGCTTTTCCTTCAAATTCCAGACTTTCTGATGTGGCTTATATTTCCTTTTCACTTCCTTAGCACTTTTGGTAGTAATATCACAGACCAGCAACCTATGTTCAGAAACACACTCTTTGTCTGCTATAACTTTCACATCCTTCACCACTTTCTTTTTTGACAACCTCTCATATTTTATCAGTCTAAACTGCCTCTCACTGAACTAACTATGTATTGCAAATCACAATGCTGCTCCAAACTCAAGCAGTCTTTACTCTTAAAACCTCTGGAAATTACTAACGTTGGACCAAACTTGACTTAAAAAATTCCAGTAATTCAAGAAAATTTTGAAAATTACCTAACACCTAAAAATACATTAAATAATAAACAACTTTCTTTTGATACATTTTGAAAAGCGTTCTAAACATTTTTAACGTTCAAAAAAAAAAACAAAGCTTTTGACTATGATGACATAAGCAGTAATATCTTTATTGATGCCTACAAGGAAATTAAAAACGTTCTTTACCAACGTGTGTAAAGCCACTATCGAACAAGTCATTTTTCCTGACAAACTTAAAATAGCTAAAGTTACACCTAAATTTAAATCTGGCGATCAAACTAATGTAAGGAATTATCGACCATTCTCAATTCTTCCAGTTTTTCCAAAATTCTAGAGCGTATTATGTATGACCACTTAGTAACTAACAATCTAATTTATGAAAAACAATTTGGGTTTCAAAGAATAAACTCAACAGGACATGCAATTTTACAACTTTATCATCACGTTATAAATTCATATGAAGAAGGGGAGTTTACTCTTGGTGTATTTATTGATCTTTCTAAAGCTCAGCTACTGTTTATCACAAAATTATTCTTAAAAACTTAAAAATTAAGGAGTTAAAGGAGTTAAGATTAGGAGTTTAGATAATAATAAATAAATGATTTAGAAATATAAATTGGCAAAATTTGCATTTTGCTGTAGTATCATCATCATGTCTGTTACCGAATTTCTGACAGAGTTCTATGAATTTGCGAATGTCCATTCAATAGTTTTTGGACTTCTTATATAGCTTACAAAGTACTATCAATTCACCCATGTTTTTTTGTCTATATGTTCTTCTATCTGAAATAATTTTTAATTAACATTAATTTTTAAAAAAACTGTTTTTCAGTACTGAACCCAAATTTTCTCAATAGTCATTTTATGCCTTCATTTTTTTTTAAAACGTTTGCATTTTGCATGATGTTAGGGGAACATAGAGGACATATCTTGACTTGTTTGCATTATCACCACCCACTACTAATTCTAATTTTGCACAATATTTGTGCGCCATTTATTAAGTTAATCATTAAATTAGTGTCATCTCTAGTTTTTTACGATTGGTCATAGAATACAGGTAAATTATGGGATTCCTACTGAGATTTTATCACAACTTACACTATTAAAAACTAAATGCTTTCCCAGCTCAACCTATTAAAACCTAAATTGTTAATGACATAATGTTTGTTTCATTCTACAGATACATGACAGATACTTTGACAATTTTATATCTTAAAAATTACTTTTAAGCCTATTAGATTGGCCCTGACAAATTACATGTAATTTTATTTTTAAATGTAAGTAATTTCTAGGATGTTGTGAAGGCATTATTAGTCAAGACCAAAAGGGAAAAAATTCAGAACAAGCTGAATGCAGTTTCGTTCCATCCCAAAATTATTATTTTTTTTTCATGGTCATTTTGTTGGTCTAAACCTACTTTTTCTCGATTTATAAGGCTTTCATAAGAATTTTCTTTATGTATAAGAAGATAGAAGAAGAAGAGCTGAAATAATGGTCCAAAATGCTTGAAAATTTCAGGAAGTGTCAAAAATTAACTAATTTTAAATTTGAAATAAAAAAAATCTAATAAAAAAAATTTCAGGGCGTTGTGTGCAAAAGAAAATGATGCAAAAAATAATTAAAATGCTGTTTTTCAGCAAAAATTTGTCACAATACTGCTAACTCTCCATCAAAAACCATTCCAATCTTATTATAATATGAAAAGATATCAAGTATGATAACTATATACCAAAATTAAGCCTAAATTTTAGCTCCTTGAGCTGAGAATCACAAATCTAGGAGTGAAAATAGTATTTTTCAAAAGGAGAAGATGCTTATTTTTAGTGAAAAAATAAAAAACGAAAACGGCTTATTTTTGTTTTAGAACTTTTTGGGATTTGCATCTTGAGTGTTTCAGTAATTTTTCTGGTGCAACTGGATCCTCTGTAGTGGCTGGTTTGAGGATAACACTTTCTGGAAAGTCCCATCCCCAATCACACGGGTTCAAGGCATCCGTTTCCATAGTTTCATATACAACAACTTGAATATATACTCTGTAGCTGTGATTTGATGCAGCACTTTTAGTTTGAGGTAATTTTTCTGGCGCCGATCCAGTTCAGTTGGTTGCAATAACATCGAGAAATTTGTTATACCTAAAAATATGGAAAATTAACTTTGTTGTTATATATTGGAGCATCAATTAAAGAATTTCTAAGAACTATAGTGTGGAAATTCAATAAATAAATTAAAATGAATAACAAAACAAGTTCTGGCTCCAGGAAGTTAAGAACTTAAATTTGCAAAATTCTTTGTCGTGACTTGTTGTATTCTACTTCTCTTATGGGTAACAAAAGTGCTTCTTAACAGTGTAAGTGTCTAAAAATTTCATTGTTCTGGAATCTCCATTAAAAATGGTATACTAACTTTAACTTCTCACGAGTCAAAACATTGCTACAAACATTCTTTCACCAGCATCAGATATTTGATCGCCTGTGGCCCAGAGATCGCAGAACAAATCAGAAAGATGTTGAAGCTCTGTTAATTTTATAAAAAATTTCTTCATAAATCCTGTCTTACCATACCCATAGATAGCAGAGGTTGTGTCACATCCGCACCATGCATGCAGAAAAAGTAGATGCTTTTTGATAGCAGGGTTAAGTGAGCTTAAAACATCCTGCAATCTCCATGATTTCTTAACCTTCCCAGATATAAAAAGTAATTTATCCATCTCTTTGTTTAGATGATAAATTAGCATTACAAAACATCTGCATCATCTGCAACAGCATTCACGAAATCATTTTCTTTTGACAGTTCAAGAGCTTTCTTTGCAATAGTGCTATCAGCATCTTCACAGTTAGTAACTCTGTGTCCACCGGCAGTTAAGTACTCCAAAAGAAGTTTCACAAACTGACTCTTATTGAGGTCATTTGATAGAAACGCAGCTTGATTAAAGGAGAACGATTCTCTAGTGATTCTTTGATGATTGCACACACTTTTTTTGCCATCATTCTTTGCTGATGTTCATGATATTTTGCAACATAAGTTTTGTCATTAAATGCATACACCATATTTTTGTGTCTTAAATAACGATTTATTGTTTTGGTGAAACTTTCTCCTTGAATCCATCTTACTTATGAAGAAGTCTTCCACCGTCTCATAAGAAAATACAATTTTTTGAAATTTCGCTGGCATTTTCGTCAGGAGCCAAGTAAGTTAGTAGCTGTGACTTGGCTGGATTTCTCATGAGATTATCCTTAAACAGTAAAAGTTGGCATTACAGTAAGTTCAAATGCAAAATACTTAGAAACGTCGTTTCCCTTTGCACCATCACTAAAAGTTGTGTAAGCAAGATGGTGGGGTTAAAATATGCATTTGTTTTTTGCTAACTTATACGTTGTTAGATAAAACTGTCAATGGTTTTACTTGCTCAGAGCAGTTGAATTTGCTGTCACAATATAACTCATCTAGTTTTAATTGAATTCCTTTTCCAATTTCTTCAGCATCAACAAGTTGATGCTCTTGTGTTTGCAAACCTGTTGATATGGATTATAATTCTCTAGAGCTCGTATTGAAGGGATCTTGTATAGCTAGCCAATTAAAAATTTTAGTCACATCATCTTTGTCTCCCTTCTGTCTTGATTTCCCTAAGTCTACATGCTGCTCCCTGTTTTTACTTTTTAAGGTAGTAAAGGAAGTTGTTGCCTCATGAAAAGCAGCACATCTATGTAGTGTGTGAATCCACTGGTGACGAACGCTTTCTGTTAATCCTCATCTGTGTTAATCCTCCTCTTCTCTTTATACCACACATCATCACTTGTTCAATCACAAGATCCGACCATAACCCTGCCCAAAATCTTTTCGTATTTTGAATAGTGTGATTACATACCAAAAACTTCTTGTACAGCCAAGGAAACTCTCCTGATAGTTGTTGCGTCAGTTATATATCAAGCCGTGAAATTTTAGCATTAGCATAATGAATATGCATGGTAGCAGCAAAAATATTCAACTTCAGTGTAGAGGCATAGAGATGAGTATGCCAATCACCAGTTTTGTCATAAACGTCATTATGATCTCTACATACTGCATTATTGTACCCAAAGTTTTGCTGTTCTCGATTTACATACCAAGTCCACTGTGAGATTGTTGATTGATTGTTGTAATTTGTGCAAGGCCACTGAATTACTGATGTTTTTTAATCCAGCCTCTTGCATATCAACATCATGAAGCAATTTTTCTAGTTCTTCAACCATTATAATTTCATGGGAATTTCATGGAAATTTTGAACATTCAAAAAACTATTCGTATATTACCATTTAAAGTTTCTATTTTCACCTGAGATTTATTATTTGAATACTTATCAGTATTAAGATTTTAAAGTAATGGTAAATATAACTCGAAAGAAGTCTGCTATTGAGATCTTACACAGTTAAATTTCCTTCCAATATTTTTACCCCTGGTTTTTTGTTTTTACGCCATAAAATATCACTGAGACTTGTAGCTCCTGCTCAAGATTGTACCATATACCATTATCTGTCAAAAAGTGAATATTATCATGGTTCTAAAAACAAATAAGCGAATTTACCCCCCGGATTTGTGATTTTACCCCTGAGCTTTTTTTTTCATTAACATTGTGTTTTTCAGCTGTTGTACTAACTTAATTTTTTTCAACCATATAAACAGAAATGATGATCTAAAAATATGGAATGGACCAGGTATTCATTTCATATATTTTATCATATAAATTTTTTATCAAAAGCATGTTATATGGGCAAATCTGCGGAAATCTAGGTTGAAATAGTCCAGTGGCTTGAGTAATACAACTTAATGTAGACTTATTTTTTATAAGCAACTTTGGCCTGGCCTTTGTGTTCAAAGTTGCTTTTGATATTTCCAATTCTAGTAATCAAAGTTGTTTATTAGTTATTTCAAATCCATTAAAATTTTTTACGAGAAGAATCATTATATCATTTGATATGCACCAATCAATTAAAGCACTGACTATTTGCGACTATTTTTTAACATTGTAATTTGTTGTTTTAGATTAGATGGAAAATTTGATTTTATCATTACCAAGTCATATTATTACAGATGTTATTGGTTATTTACCACTTGCTGATATCAAATCATTCCGTTTGACCTGCTTAATGTTTTACAAACTATGTTTTTGCAAGGAAGCTTTGCAAAAAGTGCATTTAAAACCAAAATTTATAACATCAAAATTTAAAAATTTTTTAGAAAATTTATTTCAAGGCAAATTTGTCAGACTTTCGCTTCAATTAATAGATTCACCTGTAAAAATAACCAATGTTCTGCAGACATTTTCCAATATAACTGATTTATCTATTAGAATTGCTCATCTGGGTGCTGCAATCTCTTCATGCAAGCATCTTATAAAACTTGTCCTGTTAGATGCTGGTTTGGATAGTGTCACTGCGAAAGATGAGGTTTGCTACCTTCCACTTAAATCTTTAGATCATCTTATTGATCTCACTGTTCATGGTTGCAATCAGCTCTATTCAACTGAAATCATTAATTTCATATCAAAAAATGCGAAAAAATTAGTAAAACTTTCCTTCATTTCAATAACGTTTAAAACTCCAACTAATAGAAGCCATAAAGAAATAGCAATGGATATATTTACTGCTGACCATGTTAAGCATTGGTACTTCAAAAATGTGACTTTTTTATCATTCAAATTCAAGTTACCAGTCAGTGTTTTATCATTAACTTGCATTGATTCTCCAAACTCTCCTCTTGACGAACGGCATTCAAGTATTGAATCAATTTCAATTGATGGAATGGTCCCCTACCTTAACAGATTTTGGAAAAAAAATAATTTTGTTAGACTTAAAAAGCTTGAGCTGAAAAGGGCTTATTTTTATCATACACCCTTGTCATACTGTTACAGCTTAAAAATGATAAAAATTAATGATTGCTACAAATCTGTAAAATTCATCACATCACTTTCGTCAGCTGTGGAACAATCGCTGCAATACCTATTTGTAAAAGCTGATAATGCTTTTGATAATAAAACTGTTATAAAGGTTTTGAATAAATTTCCAAATTTGGAAGAATTAGCTATAATTGGATATAATGATATTACACTTGATTTGGTTTTTGAAATTACACATTCAAAATTAAGAGTTATATATTTAAAACATTGTGAAAAGTTTAATTTTTTAAAGTGTAATTCTATACAAAACTTATTGACCTTTCGTGTAGAAAAGAATTTCAAAGATGATGTGTTATAATATTTATATTGGTATGTGTGTGTGTGTGTGTGTGTGTGTGAGTGAGTGATCTCCTTTAAGTTTATTGGGTAGTCAGAATTAGGCAATAATTGACCTGAACTTATTAGCGGAAATATTAAGTTTTAAAAAGTCAAAAGAGTTACTAGTCATTCATTAACTTTTGCAGTTCAATGACAATTTGCTTGCATGTCTTATACTAGGTACTTAAGACTGACTTTTAAGCTGTTAGGCCTCAGTTTCTCTTACCAGAGCAGTCGGTTTGGGATTCTTGAAAATTGATTAGTTTCGACATTTTAAACGATAAATTATAAAACAACTTGTAATTTCTTATTGAGGTTTTATAGGCCTCGACTGGGAAATTTCTCTTACCAGAGCAGGGGTGTTATTTTAAATAATGCTCTAGAATAGCCTCAGATTGTTTTAAAAATGTATAGTTTTGACATTTTTATAAATGATAAAACAACTTGTGTATTAATAATTAGATTTATTTTTTCGTTTCCTCATATTGTTTTATTACCAAATTTGTTTATTATCATAAAGAACTTTAGTTGTATAAAAAATTATATTTTTTGAAGAAGGTATAGCAATGTTTCTGGCAATGCGTCTTAAAGAATAAATTTCTATATGAAAATTTGGTTACAATCAAATATTTTGCTAATAAAATCCTATGACATAACCTCAATATTCTTAGAAGGGTTTGCGCTTTTTAAGCCATCTATATAAAAATTAATGGAATAACTGAATTATTGTAGAAAAAGAAAATTCTAAAATTTAACAGTTATATCATTTGATTTCACTAGTGGTTAAGTGAGTTGATCATTTGTAGAAAGTTTGCTTGTTGCGATTATGATGCAAATATAAATATGGGGAGGGCCATATATAAGTATATAATTACATATGTTTATTTTTACTGAAAGAAAAAACTGTTTTGATTTTCTATCAATTTATAAGTTATTCTTTAATCATATATGCATATTCTTTCAGTATAAACAGACTTAGTTGCTTCAATTGCTTCCTTAGGGTTTCTAAAACCTTTCATTGGGTTAATTACATTTTTTTTATTATTTATGATTTTGTAAGGTTTTAAACAAGTTTGTTATATTAACAAAAAAAAAAAATTAAAAAATCTTCATGATTTCATATCTAAATTGTTAGGCTTTTCAATATCAATTCCTGGCAAGGCTGTTAATATTGATAAAGGAAGCATATTATCCTCAAGTACAGTATCCCCAAGTACAGTATCACCATTTAACCATTTGTTAATATCAAAACCAGGAGGAATGTCTAGATATTTTAGATGTTGGAGCAGAACAAACATCATCTGAAGAAAAAAACAAAGCTTTCATTTTCGTTATTTCCAGGGTCTGAAAAGCCAATCTAACAATCTGACTCTGCTCCCTCTTCGTTATTATAAATTTTACTAGAGACATCCTCTTCCCAGTTCAGATCAACATCTCTGTCTTCTTGTAAGGTTGTTTCACCTTCATTTCAATTTCACTTTTTTTTCAAAGGTTTTGAAACCGTCTGAGCAGTCAAACTGGTTCTAAATCTATGATACTGCCTAACTTTTTCGAAACAAAACTTTATGGAGAATTCAGTAGAACCTTTCAAGTGAAAGTGCACAAAACACAGACTTGTCCGTGACTGTGATATTTTTATTACATCGAAATCCTGGTATTGTCCGGGGAAGGTTCTCAGAGGGATAATATCTAATCAGAATTTTGGGCAGTAATACAGTATTTGTGAAATCGATTTTTATTTTGAATTAGGGAAGAGTCCTTCAGACATTATTTGCGCTAGCTACCACCCTGCATTACAGCATTCTGTGCTGTATATGTTTCTTTAAATGATGCACTCCCATCCTGTCTCATTACTAAACACAAAGCTTTTTAAACATACCTTTACTCATCAATCTTATCATTCTAGCATCTTCTGTTTCAATTTTTGTTTGTTGGCCAAATTTCGCTTTCCATGAATCATAAATGTTTTAATACAGACTTGGTATTGTAGTTCACCTTTTGAAACTAACGGTAACCTTTTATTACAAACAAAAGTAGTAATCCTTGAAAGTTGTTCTATCAGTTTGTTATTCTAGCAGTAACACTGATTCTGCATTTACCTTGGCTCCTATTACATCACCTGGGTAGGTTTTTCCACAACAAATTCTGGTCTCCATAATGTAACTTGCTATAGCTTCCACTTTAACTGTTTGTGCCTCCATTTCTAAGCAAGTACAACATTTAAACTCAAGTAATAAATTTTTCTTATCTTACTGATATTCTGTGTTTAACCGTCTCATATAACCTTTCTCGGCTGCTTTTTTATCTTTCTTACTGACTTCAAAATCCCAATATCATTTTTAATACATTGCTCACTAATAATTTTCCTTTTGTGATTCCCGAAGGTCAAGCTCTTCTAAAAATTTTTTGCTTTGTTTATTGCTATTTTGAATATACTCAAATTCTTTCCTTTATATCTCACCTTTAGCTTCAAACGCTGCCTTTCTAATCTTTCTTTTTTCCATTCCTTCCAAAACTATCCTCTCTTCGAATGCTCTATATGCATTATTGCTCCCTATGCCTAGGTGAACATTTTGTCCAACCACAACACCTATCTGTAGCTTCTAATGAGACTACCAATAATATTTTCCAATATCCTTAAATAGTAAACTGAGACTGTTAAGTCTTAAAGTTTCTGAAAACACAAGTATTATCTAATTTTTATATTTTTTTCCTACTGAACGTTTTCTTTGTACTTCTTCTTCTTCACTAGATATGACCTTTACTTCTCTCGAAATTTTTTTTTGATTCCGATGTAGTAAGCAATAATCAACCAGGAGTTTGGCTAAATTAGACTTTTATGTGAATGTTTCTTTTATTTAAGTATGTTGTAACCTCAAACAGATTATAGCTGTGAAAAAATCAAGACTTCTTTCTCTTATTTCTTATTTTTTTTTCTGTACTCATATTCATAGTGGATAACTTTTTGTGCATTATCATTTCTCCCAACAGGACCATCAGAGTCTACCAATAACTCCAATCTTCCCTTCTCCCAGCTTGCAATGTTCACTGTTATGTAACCTATCTATTTGACTTTCATCTTTTTCACGCTCTAGAGCATTATTAGAATTTCTTTTATTTTTGCATTTCTGGGGAAGAATAAAAAGAGGGAATTAAGCAAATTTTTTGTAAGTTTTGAAAGGGGAACCCACCATAGAGGTCACTATGTTTTAAACTCAAGTGAATTTCTATAGTAAAAACACAAAACGCTGTGTTGCATATATTTGTAGGGCTGCATAGTGTGAAAAAAAAGGTCATACACAACACTGAAAGGATTTCCACAAAGCAGTGTATTTGTTGTTGTTAATTGAAAAGGATTTTTACTTGTTATATTGATTGGCTTCAGTTACTAGCAAAATATTCATTTCATCAGCTAGATAGATTTAATTCCAGAAAATTTAAACAATACTGCATTTGAATCTGTGTTATTGCTTTTCCATAAAGCTAAAATGAGGTGATTTGGTTGTGGACAAGTAGGGTTTTTAAAATCTATTATCCGCATTTAACTTCTTGCGTCCTTGACTTTTGGAAAATCGCATTCAGGTGGAAGAAGGAACTGTTTCAAAAAGCTGAGACCTTTTCTCAGCTCACACTTTACTTTCATTGGTTCTACTTGTGTTATTCCTCTCCTTATATTTTTATGTTTTTTTATCAGTGGTTTTATTATCAGCTTTACCTTCTATCTTTGAAGAATCTGTATATTCATTACTCATGTTTTTTGTTTTTTCTAGTACACATTATACATTTATGTTTGAGGTTTTTTTTTTAAATTATTATATCCAAATTATTGTTATTTCTACTATTGAACTCTGCTAATAGAAGTGGATATTATTTAAGGTTTTTTATACAAGGTGGGAATTTGTAATCAATCTTTTGTATCTGAAACTCCAACTATTTTTATATTTATAGTAAATAACAATTTTTAATAATTTTAGCTACTAACAGGAAAAATATAATAAAAATGCCGATAGATTAATGATAGAAAGTTGATTCAAATCAAAGCCAACTACAGATTAGACAATATGGATTGCAATGACTTCAAAGATATCCCTATGAATTCCATAAAAACAGTACCTATAGAGACAAAAAAGTGTATAAAATTAGGTTTGTTTTTTTCACATTTATTTTTTTATCTTGATCAATTCAGCTTGATTGTTATATTTTCTTCATGATTAAAAATAAATTTGTTTAATTTATTAAAAAAAAAATAGATTTTTCTTGTTTTTTTTATGTGTTTTAAGAATAAAGAAGTAAACATTGTTCTAGATAAATAGTGTTGATAGGTGTATTTGTACTTTGAAATTTATTTTTCAGCTAAACTATTAAAATATTTTTGAGGAAATAAAAATAACTGGATGATAAATAAATGGAATATGTTGACGTTTTATAAACATTTCTTAAAATGTATAAATATTTACTAAATACTAAAAATTGAAACTGAAACAAGAATTAAAAGGAGAGGCCTAGATTTGGGGATAACTATGCATAGGAATTTCTAGAACTGTTTTGGTCAATCTGTTGGAAAAACTATTAGAACTAGAGTGAAATATGCCAATTTAAAAAAATTTTGTTTTGTCCATATGATGGTCAAACACTATTCTACTAATGTATGTTAGTTTATTTTTAGATGGGGCAAAGCCAGGGCCCTCTCAACAGATGGGAAAACACCCTTCTCATCTTAAAGGAAGAGCAATAGGAATGTGGTATGCAATGCGGAATAAATTGACTCGAGAGCGCCAGCCTCTCGGGCTTGCAATAGAAACAAAAAGGAAAGCAGAAAAATAAGTTAAAAATGAATTTGAAAATGTTAGTTTTTTTTTTTTTTTTTGAATGAAATCTCTTTCAAATGGCTACACATTTTCTCTTTTTGGCGCAACCCGTTTACATACCTGCTGAAGTTATTCATAAATAGTCTTACATTTCATTACATTATCATCTCGTTTTAGTCAAAAGGGAATAA
>JAUZNK010025409.1:0-19845 GCA_035046665.1 Euphysa ruthae | reverse complement strand
ACATCTTGAATATGATCTGTTAATCAGGCTAATTCCAAACTTAGATTTTCATACAGAGCCTTGAAATACTCTCTATAAAATACTCTGGTTCAAACACACTTTGATTACGCATGCTCTGCCTGGTTTTAGGCTTCAACGAATCACTTAAAACCCGTTTGGAAAGTGCATAAAATAAATGTATAAAATTTTTTTTTTAAGTATGAATATTTGTACCATATTGGTACTGAGCAGTATAGAGCCATAAATTGGCTGCCTCTTGATATGAGGGTTAGTTAGTGTATTGCTACACATGCATTTAAATTCTGCAGTAGACAAAAACTAAATTAAATGTCTGAAATCTTTAAAGTTTCTTAAAATAGGAGAATCCCTCTACGCAACGGCCATCTAAGGTTAGATTCACCCTTAAAAAGATCCCCCAATGAGAAAAATTCTGTCATCAAAGGTCGCTTTATACGGAACAGGCTTTCTGATGAAATAAGATCAATAACAAGCTATAACGTTTTTAAATATAATATCAAGGAAAAATCCGGTATAGCTTGCAGACCTAATAAATATAGACTATAATTCTGTAAAACAATTTTTTTTATTTGATTATTTTTTTTTTACTATGCTTCGGCTAATCTATGTCTCACTATGTTTTTGTATGTTGTGCCTAACGGAACCATAATGTAAATATTGTTGTGACAGACAATTTCGTGCCTATCTTTGCCACCATTTGTTTTTTATCTTAATATTTACTGTTATTGTTTTCTCTTGTCTTGTAATTTTTTTAGCTTAGGTATATTTGTTTGTGGTAGAATAAATACTCATTAATTACTATATCATAATAATAGTATATTATTATATATTATAATAATTATTTATATTAATAATATATTATTATATACCATAATATAGTATAATAATAGTATATTTAAAAAATCTGTGAAAAAGATTTGTTTATTTAAAAAGAATTTTCGAACAATAGAATTATCGAACCATGAAACTATTACGCAATTCTTCGAAGAAAACGCAGGTTAACTTTAAGCCACAAATGTTTTTAGCAAAGAAAAAATTGTTATACGTTGTAAATAAAGTAGAATAATTTCATGTGATATTTGAATGTTTAACACCTCTTAAATTAAATATTTATAAATATTATACATGTTTGTTAAAGCCATCAGTATTATAAATGTAAACTAAATGTCTTTGGATTGGAGTGACTGGCAGATATATTCCATTGAAATGATTTTTGAAGTGGAAACACAACTATTATTATCAAGATTGACGAAGCAGACGCGAGATTGTGGATATGACAACATGGGCAATTGAAAATATAATATAAGTAGTTACTGCCTTACTTTTCTTTTAACTCCACCCCCCCCCCCCCCAAATTTTTTTTAGTTGAGGCACATTTAAAATAATATGACATTTTCAATGAAAAACACCTGCCTGGCTGATTCGGTTTAATAATAAATAAAAAACAAGTTGGCGTTAGTAGTTTTCAGAGCTTAACAGTAGTATTAATTAGGTTATGAACTATGGTTCTTTTAAACCTATCTGGTATTGACACGATAAAGAATCTAGTGTAGAATTTCTAAAACAACGAACCCTAGGGTATGTTTAAATGGACGCAACATGATACTTCAACCACGTGATAAGGGTGAAAAATGGAGATGTCGTTTACGTACTTGCCGGACTAAAATTCGTTAACAAAAAAGTGCATGGCTATAAGCTCACATGTTAACTGCAAGGACATTGTTCCATTTAAAGACTATTGAGATGTCATGTATAAAGTTTGTCGAGCACAAATCTGGAATATCCCATGCAACTAAGGTAGATTTTTATAACTACTTTAGTGAGGTGTGTGCTGCGGATTTGCTTGCAAATCCAATACTAATCAGACCTTCATAGGCAGTATAATCAAGAACTAAATGATCAACTTTTGGAATTTTTTAGAACAAGTAATAAGTACAAATATCTGGGCAATATTCCCATTTTGGAAGAATGCCTATGCCCGAAGTGTAGTTGGTTGCGTTGAAGAGCTGAACTGCACATAGTTCGACTATTTAGGAAATTAGCTTTTTTTTTTTTATTTTTTTTTTAATTTTTTTTTTTTTTTTTTTTTGGTTTTTTGTTTTTGTTTTTCATTTTTTAATTAAATACTTTGAAAAGTTAAAAAATATATAAAAAAGGATCCGCCATTTAATTTTTTTCCAATTAAGGAATACACAATTTCTAATTTTGCTCGCTCTAATTTAGTTATTACCCACGGCACTAAAAGAAAAAACCTACTGATAACAACCACTTTTTTTATATATTTCTTTTGGATGCTTTAAATTTTTTTGCACAAAATTTTGGTGAGAAGAAAAAATTTAACAACGGAATTAGCTAAAATCAGTTTGTTTTGGTTATAATTTAACAAAAAGATCCCATGATCCCTCGTGTTCATTTCTAGATGATTCCATAAACATGCTGGATTTTCTTGTAAACAAGTAATAACTTAAAATAAATGTTTTCAAGCACGTCACAGCGTATGCCGCAATACATTTTACTTGCTGAACAAGATTATAGTATATTGTCAGTGTTAAATATAACCTAAAACTTTAGCATCATAATCAGCACATTTGTATTCTTGTTAAGCGATCAGTTGCAGACACAATCGTTCGTATTTATTTGC
Organism: Euphysa ruthae; assembly: GCA_035046665.1. Classification (NCBI taxonomy): domain Eukaryota; kingdom Metazoa; phylum Cnidaria; class Hydrozoa; order Anthoathecata; family Corymorphidae; genus Euphysa; species Euphysa ruthae. The sequence continues at coordinate 17,186 of JAUZNK010025409.1, read as the reverse complement.
CAATTATTAATAGTTTTTAAATCAAACAGTGATGTTCTCAATGACTTCATAATAAGTTTCTAAACAAATAAATAATTAAGTAATTAGATTTGTAAAATTATGAAAATTAAATATATATCTGACGTCAAAAGAAAATTTTGCTCAAATAATATTCAAATAAAATTGTTTCTCTTCATTTAAAAAAAAAAAAGAATGTAAAGTATGCAATATAGATTGAGAAAATACCGTTTCCGATTTTGTATTTATTTTTTGCATGTCTTGTTTAATTTCGACTTGTTTATTAGAATGTTTTATCGTCACGAGGAAGGGGTGACTAAATTTCTGTTATTGTATTAAGCGTTCTATTTTTAGATTTTTAATCCATGGTTGGTTGGTTAATGGCAATTTCTGGCAATCGATACAAAAGGAGGTTGGTCTCTAATATGTTTTTATTTGGTAACTGTTAACTATCTATAAACAACTTGCATGTAGAATGCGTAATGAAAATATATTTTGAACCGGTGGTAAAGATTGGCGATATATAAACGTTCTTTTAAAATCTAAGTTGTATTTTTGATATTAAATTACTATTGCTTTGGTAAGTTAAACGGTTTGTGAAATGACCGTTAAAACGGTTTGTAAAATGACGACGTCATCAGAACCGCTGAAAAATGAGGAAGAAGATGAACAAGAAAATAAACAAGTTGACTGTGAAAATGTCACCTCAACTACGAAGACGAAAAACAATCCGTTAAAAAAAAATATTCGTAATTTAAGAATTGAGGTGTTACCACATCTAACGCGTGAACTGAGCGATTTGAACGTTAACTGTGCTAACTACTACTCAACTGACAACAATGTGAGTAATAATTTTTTCAATATTTGAATCAAGTTTTTCCAGATTACATTTTTTCTAATAAAATAAATTAGGAGATGGCAGTTTTATGTATAATCATTAATTACCTTACGTCGCTGTGTTTGTAATATAACATTTAGTAAATCTGCGTGCTTTTTAAATCTTACGAATTTTGAATAAGGTTTCTTATAAAAAATCATTCAGTAAATAAACTTATTTTTGCATATCAAACCAATCCTCTGAAAAAAAAATCACTTAGGCCTCTTGTCAATAAGCAGTCAACTGGAGTTTTTTTGGTCTGGTCTCGCTTTTCTTCAGTAAAAAATTTCAAAATCTAATTTTAGAGTAGTGGTTTGATTGTGGCCTCATTATCTTCGGTTTGTAGTACATTTTCATATTTTGAGAAATTAAAAAGCACTTATATGGCTACTATTGTCACTCTGAACTAGATGTGTTAAATATATACTTTTTTATGTCTTGAGACATATTTCACAAATTTCTAAAATTAAATGGACTTTGAAAAAAAAAAAGAAGAGGTATTTAGATATAAAAATACTATCTCATGCAAACAAATAAGGAAAAAGTTTGAAATTACAAGAAAAAAAAAGCTATTTTGTTATTGTTATAAGAAACATTATAGTCGCTTCATTAGACGTCATCGATTAGAATTAAGGTCAAATACAAAATCGGTGAGATATTTTCATGCTTATATTTCAGGAGGCGTAGACAATTCTAATATCTTAATACTTTTTAGCATTTATGTATTTATAGACAAATAATTGGTAAGATCAATTTATAAGGTATTGTGCTTTGATGGTGGGGGAACTCGATTATCATTTTTCAAACCATCTTTTACACTAAGAAATACATAATGTCAGAATAATTCAGGCAAGTTTATTTAACAAATCTGAAATAAGCGCGTTTGTTATGAAGGGAGTAAATTGTGTTATTTCTTTAATGATAGATTGTATTACATGTTTTATCAGCCGCAAACCTAAGCTAAAAAATTGCTGATGAGGGTAATCAAAATTGATAATTCAATGGTTGGTTAAAATATTCACCTAAATATATATACGGAACCATAAAAATAAAGCCCGTCCATTTTTTTACATGTGTGACCTCCGACATGCATTCAGTGGAATTTCTTTTAACGAACTTAAAGGCACTTGCACTTAAATATTCATTGTTCAAATCTGTCGTTTACATTAATCCTAAATATGTGGCAGAATAGCGTAACTGTAGTACATTTTCCAGAAATTGTAATGGAAAATCTCGAGTGGATTCATATCCACTCGAGATTGAAAAAATTTTCGATTGCAATAAAAAAAAAAAAAAAAAAAAAATTTTTATCTCTTGTTTCCGATCGAAGTTTAAAATTGAAGGCACTGCCCGGAACAGGAGCCACATTAATATCAGTGAAATTCACTAAAGTTGCTATCCTGTATAAATAATCGTAACATTATATTGTTATTGTAAAGAACTTAAATTCTATCGCCTAGCGTGTCCATCAAACAAAAGTTTTGTAATAATTAATTTTGGTTGTAGTTGTAGCAAAATTTTTAAAAACTTCTTCCATCAAATTTTTGACATTTTTCCAACAAAATATGCAGGAAATGAGGTCTCGTGGGTGGAGTTTTTTTAACTTCAGATTATCGCGATAAACGAAAGTAACTGATTTCTCAAAAAGTATATCCATGGCCTACTTTAAAAGGCTGATTGATTTCCATTCGCCGCAAAAAGTCGCTACAGTGATTATTTTCGATCGCTTTTTGTCGCGATTTTTTTCCGAAAAAAAACCATACCCTGACAACACAACTTCTGACCCCGGGCTTTGGAGAAAAGGGATTTATGAATATTCTGGTTTAACGTGACAACACAACTTCTGACTCCGGGTTTTGGAGAAAAGAGATTTACGAATATTCTGGTTTAACGGAGCTACGACTACAGCCTCTTTGTTGTTCAAATAATTTTACTAGGAAAAAAAGTTAGTTCAAGGTGATTTTAAAAAATATTAAAAACTCCCAAGAAGGTGCGACTATGATTTGTTAAAAACAAAATATAAAAAGCAAAGGTAATAAAAGCAATATTTTTTTTTTTGACACTAAGTTTAGGTTCTTTGGACGATCTTGGAGAATGCAAGTAACGCCATGTTGTTTTTCGATGTTTTGGATTTCATAAAAGCCAGGCATCATCATTAATGCATTACGTAAACTTTTTCTCCAAATATAAAATTGTTCATTTCAAAAAATTGTATGAATAAATAACCCACTGACAAATACTACAACCTGGGAGTCTTAAACCACCTCTTATTAAGTTATTTCAAGTAAGCTCCATATTGATTGATATATGTGTGTGTATCTTCTGCAAGAGAGCTTCTTTTTTTTTAACTATATACCCAGCAATATAAACTAATGCCATTTCAGCCTCATTAATTGAAGATTGTTCAAGTTCTGGGAGATTCTGAAATACATTAATTCAAGCCTCTTTGTTTAAGAAATATTTACATTTTTCTCATGAATGATCCTAAGATATGCTTTTAGTTCACTAAAGTCAAGTATTTCGAATAGCTACTTTTTGTAGCACGTGCTGAAAGCCACTACTAAAATGACCCAGGGCATACATAACTAAAACTATTTTGTAAAAGGTGTTTAGTAAGTTAGACCATTCCTTTACAGGTATGAGCAAACGCACGAGAAGCATCTTTTGTAAGGTGCTTTACTCTTTGACTCTGCCTTTCAGTTGTAACAGCTAATTGTAATAGAAAAGCTAATCTTTCGTCATTAGCAGAAGACAACACTGCTCTGAGTTTATTATCTTCTGTATGTATACATTCAAATGGGCCCTTCAAATTAGCAATTAAAAAAAAAAAAAATAATAATAACTGAGTAATTTTGTGAGGAAATTAACATTACCATTATTATTGTAGTTTTGGAACACTGCAATCGTCTCGTCACGAGACTTTTAAACATAATGACACATTTTGACGCTCAGTAGATTTCGGTGATACTGTTTCAGTATGTTTTGAGAGTCTGACAATGTTTTTTTTTCTGAGTGTTTTTAAATTCAGTTCGCAATGTCCCATCATTATAACTAAACTTTTGTAACTATTCATTTACTCCTTTGTTACGAATGGGTTTCATTAGTCAAACAAAAGGTATAAATTGTTGAAAAATATTTGGTGGACTTTGTTGTTATCGCAAGTAATAGCTTTAACTTTACCGCCATCGCCATTTTGAATGATTTTCAAAAAGTGTTTGGTTATACCAAAAACTAGCATCAACAAGTACCAAGTAAAGATTGAATCATAATTGCTGGAACAGTAGTGTGGCAGGGTGTGGCAGGCATACTTATTGGTCAGCAGAGTTTTTTGCTTTTCCAAAAAAAATTATCTCATAAGTCAGCTGAGGCTTTACATATATTTAAGCTATACTCGGCTGGAAAATATTTTTCTGTAGTAAACGAAATATTTTAACTTTGCCTGTATGCCTGTAGCACAACGTTTGTAAACTCTTAAGTCTGTAAATAGTGGCACCTTAAAAGCAAACTTTTAACTTCTCAAAATATTTACACGTTTATAACTCATGTTTTTTTACAAACCTTTTCAAAAAATTTTATTTGGCCGAAAGATTGAAAATAAACGTTGCTATTAAGTCTATTTTGTCTTTTTGTCAATCTTTTAAAGCAAAAAAGGAAATGTAAATTTCGTGTATAGTAACACAAAAAAATTTATGCCTCGTTTTTTTTTTAAAGTCAGCGGTTATATTTGCGTCACCACGATTTTCTATGAAAACTATCGCCTACAGTTTTTTTTAAGCCAAATGTTTGCGAGTCCTGTTATAAAGGAGGCTTTGTGGATCAGAACTATAGAGACCGTAGTGAAAAGGTCTCTGGTTCGAGCCCACTTGATGACTGCGTTTACAGTGCTGTCTCCGCAGAGTTTTGAGCTGATTTTTCATATTTTGGTCTGTCTCGTTGAAGAGTAGAGAATAATTCTATCGAACGAGACAACATTGTCTCGCCTCCTTATTTCTTTATTAATAATAATATCTGAACAATGGATCATTCAATCTAGTCAATAAGATATATCTGTTGTTAGTTAAAATTAAAATGAAGTCAAAATTAATTTCAATACTGTCCACAAAGAATTTTTTTTTTAACGTTAACAAAAGAATTATTAACATTCCATTCGAATTCCAACGCGGGTGTTTAATAAACTGTAGGTTAAATTTAAATTAGTTTTAAATTGAAACGCATTTTAAAATTAAAAACAATATTTTTATTTCACTGTGTATGCGATATAGATATACAATAAAAAAAAATTTTTTTTTTTTGTAAACTATTCTTCCAAATCAAGATCAAATCAAAAGTAATTTTAATACTGTCGAAAATTTGTTTCTAAATTTATTTCTATTTAGTTAAAGATTTAGTCGCTGGTAGCTTAAGAAAATTTGTTGTTTATTGATTTCTATCATCAATTGCCACATACAATTTTGAACTTTGGCTTGTCAACAAGCTTGCCATGCTTTCACAAACCTTTATAATACATTGTAATAACATTTTTATAATTTTTTTTCATAGATATTTTAACTTTTTTGCTGGGAACCATTGTCAAATGTGTTGTTTTAAAAAAATTCTGTTACAGCAAACCTCGCGTTTGAACTGAAATAAGTATAAAACATTAAGCAAGCAGTCTTTACTCAAGTAACTTTCTTTTGTATTCGTAACAATTTTTTAGAAATTTTCTAGAGCATGTTCTTGCTTTGGAGTCTCAAGGTTGCATGTTGTTAGAAGCAAATGCTGTTTGTATTTAGGCTGATTTCGATAAGATATATTTTTTTTAGATTGAAGATAGAAACCCAGTAGGAAATTCTCCATCAACTGTTAAGAGTGTGGATGATGATTCGACGTACGGTACTCATTATCCTAACAGGATCTTCGTCGGACATCTTCCCGGAAAGGTATATTTTTGACTTCTTTAAGCTCACAGGCTTCCTGGGAAAGCTATATTTTTACTCCCTTTTGAGCTGGCAGAGCCCATCAAAAAATCGAAGGGTCGAAAATTAAATTTTTTACAATGATCACAGTTACCGTTTTAGAAAATGTTAGGAATTTGTTATTTGTTTTTATAACGAGTACTTCCCTTAATTGATTCTTTAATCCTCTTTTATATATAATAGCCATGTCTCGTCTTAGAACGACAGCGATTGTAAAATATCCTTTTGTACAGGAAGAGATTTATTGTATTTATTGTAGGCTAGGGTTTATTTAAGGCTGGTAAACAAAATACTTATAAATGATGATTGTGAAATTATTCTTGAATTTAATATTGACGTATTTAGTGACGCCTTCAGATTTTTGATCTGATTGATTTGAAAAAAGCCAATATTTAAAGAATTATTTGTTCTATGTCGGAGGTGCTTTATTATGTAAAATTGTCATTCTTTTTCTGCGAAGTAAAGCGGTTGTAGGAACCGGAGACAAGATAGATGACGCTATAAATAGTCTTTTTCTAAAGGGTTGTTATACATTCTGCAATTTTAGCGCAAATTCAAAGATATTTTATGCTTTATATTACCATGTATGATTTTTGTTAGAATGAATGTTTAATACTTGATTCCCTTTAAAAAAGTGACTGTTCACGTGAAAATTTTACTATTTTTTTTTCTTAGAAATTGTGTCTTAAAAACGGTTTTAATTGTCCCAAAATTTGAAGGTAATTTACAGCAGGTTTTACCATGACGTCTCTCGAAAGTTTCCAAAATGCTTGGTTAGTGTAATAATTATGTTATCTCTAATTAAAATTTTATAAAGACAGAATTCAGAATTTGCAAAACTAAGGAATATACCCTAAAACATATCAGTCTGTCACTGGTTTAATTAAAGTATTTCAAATAGTTTGTTAATTCGACACGATTATTTTCTTACTTAATTCAACTGTTTGAATATTTTATACAATCACGAGATATTTTGTATACTGTTGTGCGTCATAATTGGCACTATTCCATTATAGATAGTCACTCTTCGCTCTTGAATATGAATGCATTAATTCGTATGATAGTTTCGGACGTCCAAAATATCTCATTATTTTTTTAATGAAGATTTTAAATATCTTGTGGTTTTTTCTAGCGGAAAAAAGGGTCCTTATCGATGGGCCGACATATCGATGGTCCGACATGCTAGTGAAAAAATAAGTCATAAACACCAGTATCAATACAAGTTATTCACTTGAAGAAGTTTCCAATATTTATCTTTACTTTAGTTTTATAGTATACTTCCGTATAGGTATGTCGAGGTGGCTTCACTTTTCCCTGAAGGTGAGAGGTTTCCATTTCGCTTCCTTTCTTTTTTTGTTTTGTTGGCTGCTAATTGATCTTTTAGTACTCTGATAAATTTCCAAAATGACGGGTGCTTTACTTTAATTGCATTGTTCCATCTATTTTCGATGCTTTTTACATAATTGTTTTTTCTGGAAATAATAAATGAATGTTTTCCAATGCAAAGAAAGAGTTAATTAAATAGCTGAAGAAAAATGGACAACTAAGATTTCGGTACTCTCCTGTTCGTGTGGAACCCCATTGCAGTTGGTCGGCCGAATATAACAGTTGAAATCGACAGAAGCCTATTTAGTCGGCTTAAAAATCAGCTGGGTGGGGTTCTATCTCAAAAATTAATACGAGGTGGTGGGTGTACTAACAGGAAAGTACCAAAAAATCCTCAATAAAACATGTGTTGATTTGTTCTTTAAGATTTACTAACAAATACAGATATGTCGGACCATCGATAGGAAAAAAAGACGTGCTTTGCAATTATTTTCGGACGATTAACTAATCTGTCTTGGTTATTTTTGACAAAGTATGTATGTGACATACTAATATTTCGCAATCATTTAAGACCGTATTTTAATATTTTTTTTGATTTTGATTATTTAGTAGTTTGTAAGATGAAAAAATATTTAATTTTTAACCAGCCAATCAATTTATCATCAACACTCTTTTTTTCTTAGTAGCGAGCCCGTTCAAATTTTTTTTGTGTGTTATTTCACACATTGATATTTATTAAGATGAAGAAAAGTAACGCTTTTCTTTTTCTGAACTGAAGTGCCTATATATGAATATAGTCGTTATTATTTCGCGCTAGCATAGAAATAAAGAAATAAATAAGCACAAATTCATGCATGATTTTTAACCACTTCATTATGGTGTTCAAATTTCCCAACCCTCCTAAAATATGTTTCCTGAAGAAAATTATAATTTTTGAATCATATCAGCATAAATCACATAATCATGTACCGAAGAATATTTTCATAGTTTGTTTACGGCCCTGTTTAAACGGCTTCTTAAGCACAATTTTATCAGTTAAAATAGACACAGACAATATTTTTTGTTCTGGGGAACTACTTTTGATAGGTAATTCTTAATCTTAAGTAAGTGATTACTAGAATTGCATCCCAAGTGAGTTTGAACAGTCGGCCTGCTTATAAAAAATAAATCACAAACTAACTAGGGTAAACGCTCATCTGTTGTATGTATATATGTATTTTATTCATTACATAAGCAGTTCTATGACACTTCAGGGATCTATTTGTCTGGGATTGCAATATGAGAGTAAATACCTAAATTACTATCCATAAATAAATTTCGTAGTCCTATCACTTTAGAAGCTATTTAAATATTTCCAGTCAATCAGATTGCAAACATATTCCGATGCTCGTTGTTATTTTTTAAATCAGTATGTTTAGGATTTTTAATTAGCAGAATTACTTTTTTATACTTTATATATACGCCGTGATAAACCGTACCCTAAACCTATGTCACTGGATGTAAACATAAAAAGCTTAAAGTATATATAAAAATAGTGGTGGGGTATTCTGGAACCTAGCCGAGAAGCTACATCAATGCATGTCATTGACTAATGATTTTTTCTGTTCATTTTATATAGGCTAGTGCAACAGACCTTGCAAACTTCTTTTACCCGTATGGTACAGTTTTAGAAGGGAAAATCGTTTTAGATACATTTGGAAGGTCACGAAGGTATGCTTCTTCTTTTTTTAATGACTATTGGGAAAGTAATTTGTTATATTTGGGTGCATTTTTCTGTAATTCACTTTTACTTTGAGTAGATATTCTATTTTGGAAAGTTTTACCAGAAAAAGTTTACTGGAAACAGATTTTTAAAGGTGGAACTGAAATTCGTACCTAGTCTTAAGAATTAATAACAAAAATTTCAAATAAAATGGTTGTATGATAATTTCATTTGCGCTCCCACTTTTTAATCCTTATGTTTTTTTAAACTGATTTAGGTTCGGTTTTGTTACATTCAGCACCCATGAGGATGTAGAAAATGTGCTTTCTAAAAAAGATTTGTACTTAAAAGGAAAAAAAATAAACGTAGGGCCAGCTGTCAAGAAAATGGTAAGAATTTGATAAACAGCAAAGTTTTAAGAACTTTGACGGTCATTTTTGCGCAATTAGACGCTTTTCACAGATTAACGCCACGTTTAGATAAACTTCATTCTCGGACAAACGTCACTGTCGAATAAAATCATCCTGAATTTATTAAATTACGCAAAAGCTTGTTTTGAATAAAACTACTTCTAAATTATAAAATTTTCAATTTCCAGTCATATATTATAGTACAAAAATTGGTAAAACCCTCTTGCAAATAAGCGTTTTCTGAAATAACGGATTGTTTATTTCATCCATAACTACTGTTAGTTTGATTTAGAATACATTTAAATGAAAAATGATTCACCGTTTTTAAATTCTGTAACTCAAAAATCAGCTATGGTTGTAAACGGTTGGAAATTTTTTTTGTCTTAGCGATAAAAAACTGCATTGAAGATTATAGTAGATCTGAGTAATTTCAAGTTTTTGTTTATAAAATAGTTTAACCCTAAAAACTACGATAAGATCGATAGCTTAAAGTCCGGCAAAAACTTGACCAAACAAAACACGATTTTAAAATTACATTCTGTTCTTTGTTTAGTTTGCCCCGGAATTCTCGCCACCCAGCACTCCTCTTGAATTTGCAGCCAGCGATGGTTCGGATAAATCTGATGAAATGTTAGGTGAAAAGATTGTCACTGTCCCACCGGTGAACGAAAAAAAGGTAATCATACTTTAGGAAGTTCTTATTTGGTATTGGAAACTACTTAAAAAACGCTTAAGTCAATATAATCTAAACTTAAAGGTTTATTTACTCTACTTAATTGACGGTCAATTTCTTTTGACTCATTTTAGGATTCAGTTGGTTCGCCGATTGCTAAACAAACGAACGTCTGGCAGAAAGTAAACATTAAAAGAAAACCAGTATGTATTCATTGTTGTTCACTAAGATTATTTCAATCATTTCTTTCAATTTCAATCTTACAATGCAAAGAATATTCTTTGTTTTATAAATCAGAAATTTTTTTTTCACCATCTCCCACAAAAAATTAAAAAGCAGCGATTCCTTTCTCTAATATGCTTTCATTAAATTGATTTTTTCCAATAAATTCATTGATAAGAATGCTGTGATAATTACCGCTAATTTTTTTGTGATATATAATTAAGAATTAAATTCAGAATGACACTTGTAACCACTATTATCCTCTAAATTGAAATGATAAGACGTTTTGTGTTTAATCATATCACCCATAGTTAACATAGTTGAAAGTTCTATTGAATAAAAAAAGATTTTTCAAGCTTATTTTATGACAACTGCTCCCTGTTTTTTTTAGTCAAGCAAGCCTCAAACCCCAAGAACTCCTGCGTCGCCTGCAGTGATATATCCTGCTCAAACGTTTAACTTCCAGCAACCGCAACTTAATGGTAATGTACCAGCAATTCGATATACACAACCAATTATGTATCCATTTTATACTTTACCGTATGAAAAGACGTACCCTGTATACCAATATATCAATGGTGAAGAAACCAATTATCCAGCGCAACCACAACATCATCAACCCCAACATCATCAACCCCAACATCATCAACCCCAACATCATCAACCCCAACAAATGCAATTTATACCACAAGAACAACAGCAACAGCAAACTACGCCTCCACAACCGCCAATACCGTTACAACAACAAGCTGTTTATACGCAGACACAACCCCAACCCCCGATGTTACCGCTTTCTCCACAACCTATATATTCACAACAGCAACCTCCTTTATATCCTCAGCAGCAGTTAATACCTCAACCTCATCAACAACCACCTGTGATAGCATATCAACCCGTACCTAACGGAACAATGTACTTTTCTAACAGAGGTCCTGTTGGTGTTATTTAATATCTGTTCGCTTGTCACTTCTAATCGATCAATCAAAATATTTTGTTTTAATAACTTTTATTGGTGTTTTAAATTTTATCATTTATTTTAGTAGATTGATTACCTGTCAAGAAATTTTTTATCGTGAGTTTTCTTTATATGTCACATTTATTTAGTGAAGGTGGCAACATTAATGCACGCAAAGCTGAAAAAAGAAATAAAAATATATATATAGAGAGAAATAAAGTTCTTGCAGAAATATTCGAATGTAAAAAACTTTGTCGTTTTTTTTTTCACGCACTTTTTTTCTTTATTAGTAACTGCATTCCAAGCAGTAAATGATCAGGTTAATTTTGATTTTAAGCTACGCGTTTCGTGTGTAACCAGAAAAAGTGACAAGGTTGTTTTGAGCTTATGCCTTTTCACACTTTAATCAATAATCAATGCGAAGTTTCGTGCTTTCTTGGTAATACAAAACAGAAGTGCGAATCCAGGAAGTAAGGTTCTTCCTCGCGATTATGTGAATCCTTTTTTTTCTTTTTACTGGGGTTGAAAATAATTTTTGGAAGTTGAAGGAAGAACATTTTCATGAAAAAAAAAAAAAATAAATAAATAAAATTCGATTAGCGAAAATTAACATCAATTGATGAACAAAATAATTTTGAATTTTTTTTCAAATGTGCATTAAGGTATTTTTCTACTGTAATAAATTAACAATTAAAATATGTATATATTTATTATTTTTTAGTTTGTTTACTTTTTTACGTTTATATGAATGACTTTGGTACCCCTGTCATTAGTTAATTTTAGCCTTTGTTCATCAATTCAGCCTATGCTAAATGTCAATCCACTCCAAGTAAAAGAGTAAACAATTATATTATTAATTTATAAAATTTTAACGACGATAGTGTTAATTTATATAAAAGTGATATTTTATTTTTAATTTTCATTTATTTTTTCAGCATTAATTTCTGTTGGTTACGTCCAGACAAACGATTTTATGTAATGGCTATGTTCTCGTAGATGTATGGTTTGTGTCGTCATTTTGTAGTGATCTATGTATATATATTTTCAAATGTCATTTGTTGGATTTTATGACAAAATTTGGTTAGAATGAAAAGATTAGTTTCTATATGCTTCGGACCATATTGTTTCGAATTTTCTAATTTTGAAACAGGAATTAAAATCAGCGTAATTTGGTAAAGGGTTTTTTTGTGCCAAAAAACTTTTGGCCCTGTATGTCAAAAAGAAATAACCTCAAAAATTTTAACAATGAATAAGTACATGTATTTCATATAAGTAAATACCACTGAAAATTTCAAAGAAATTGGAAATGTACAAAAAATTATTATTGGCATGGGTTAAAATAAAGACTGGTAAGCGACACCATTTTAATTAAAAAAAAAAAAAAATCAAGATAAAATAGAAAATGAACTAAACTGTCAAAGAAAAAAGGATAATGCACAAAAATCTGAAAATTTAACATTTTTGATTGCTGAAAAATATTTTTGAAAAGACATTGATTGATTGTTCAAATTTTCTTAGCAGACAAATGAAACAAAACTGTTCAATTCATCTGCTGTTAGAGAACCTTAAATTTAAATTATGAAAATAATGAAAAATTGTTTTGAAAAAATTCAAAAACGAAGTTTAAAATATAAACCGATATTATATACTACTTAATTAAATATCTGAAACAACCCAGGACCATAGCCAACGCCTTCCTTTTGATCTATTGCATCCTTAACGTTTTAGCAACAAGTTCTGTATGCTGAAAAAATATATTTCTATTGCATTTCATTGAAAGGTTTTATTTGCATAATAGGTGCAATATTCATCAAAATGTTTGTGGCTGGTATGCCCTTTGCCAACCACCACCCGGTTGTTGATTTCGAATGATTCCTTACCCCCGCTTTATTGCTATTTTGATAGATACCTAGGACAGTTTATAACTATTCTAGGATTTTCTTAGACTATATTTCTTGGCAGAAAGCAAGCATTAGCTGATATAGATTCTCGGATTTGTATTATTCGATTCAGATATTGAGATGTGTGTTTTGGTAAGTTTTTGAACCACCATTTTTCCGACGTGCAGGTTTGTGTTTTGTACTATTTATTATTTACATTGATATTCGCTATAAACACATAACGTTTAGTTATATAGTTAAGGCCTCAGTGTAGTCCAACATATAATTTAAACTATTTATATGGTATTTACATCGTTTAATGCAACATTACGAATGTGAAACAAGGGCGAGGAAAAATATACACTCTGATTTCTGTTATTTTATTCAATCGAAATACAGAAGAATAAAAGTTGCAATGAGTACAAGAAAAAAAATGCAGAAAAACGTTTCACGGAACAAAGAAATGGAATTGTACACTTCGAGTCGCATTGATGAAATTTAATACTGATTGCTCTGATTATAACTTAAGGTGGTTATCCAATAAAAAAAAAAATAGAATTTTTTAAACAATTTTCAAAATAACTAACAAACATTATTGGCGAATTCAAAAAAAAAAAAGATAGGTTATGTATGAAAATATTCAGATCGATTCTAGGTCCCTTACTATTTAAATTTATTTTCTGTTCTTACGCAATCATGTTAGTATTTTTGCTGATGACACAACTTAGTACGTCTGTGACCAGGATTTGAGTTTTTTTTACAACATTTTTAGCATGACAATTTATTAGCCGAATTAATGAACTATATGATGAACAGTAATAAATGCCATTTTCTGCTATATGGGTATAAATTCCACTATCACTATCTCAAATATTAAGGAAAGTCAGTGTGAAAAATAATTAGGTATAATATAGATAGAAATCTTCATTTCAAGTAGGAAGAAAAATTAATGCATTAGGAAGAATAAGCAAACATATTCCTTTTCATAAAAAAGACTATTGAATCACAGTTTAGCTACTGTCCACTTGTTTAGATATTTCATGGCAGGAAGCTTAACAATAGGATAAACAGATTACACGAAAGAGCTTTAAGAGTGGTTTATAATAACAATGTTATCTTTTGAAGAACTTTGAAAATCGGCAACTCAGTAACAGTACATAAAGAAATATACACTTTGTAGTCGCGCTTTTTAAAATGGAGAACGAACGATCTTCAAAAATATTTAAAAAATATGACATTCATTTATGAACCTTTAGTCGATGTAAACTATGTCTGGTTTACGCACAAGGTGTAGGATATATTTGAAAATATGTTTAATTATTTGTGATGGGTGTAAATAGTTGACTTCTTATAATGTTAGTATGGCTTAGAATTTTAGCCCATGTAAAATAAAATTATTTTTCATTAGTTATTATCGTCAGAAGAACTGGCCGTGTAATAAAAACCACGCATAATTGTTTTTGGAGGTTGTCAATGTAGGGGAATCAATAGTATCAAAATTTGCTTTATGAAAATGTTCTTGTGAGAATGTAATTTTTTGTTATTGGGAAACCACCTTAAATGGGGCAGATTTCCCCTGAATAAACAATTTTTTAAGGGTCCACTTCCTCAACCTTTTAGGCGGTGTGGCCTAGCGACAGTAAGTTTTCCGATATTATTGCATTGTAATCGAAAATTTTGTGGGTTCAAATCCACTCATGAGCGGAAAAGAAAAATATTCCTTATCAATTGTTGTTGGCGTAGCACAAATGGGAGTTTTAAATTGAGCCACTGCCCGATTTGAGCATATATGTGGTCTTTCACTTGGTACCTTCTAGAACGATGGGTACTTCCGTGACTTATAATTTAAAAAACCTTTATAGAAGAATGAACTTATTTTGTAAGTGCACCAAGCTATGAGTATCACGCCATAACAAGTTCCTTGCAGCTACAATGTTGCTATGATCAAACATAAAACTCATAATGGTAGTTTCTTACATATTGAGACTATCGCTGGAATCTCTTTAAGAGACAATTCCTCAATAATTAGATAGAGGTGCGAACCCCTGTAAGTAATGGATAAGTGCAAGCCAACCTTCGAATTTCAATTCGCAAAAATATATTTTTTCTTCAGAATTAACTCTTTTAGGCGTTGGGTAAGAAAGAACACCCGAATTATTTTCGGTGGAATGCAAAAAAACAATTTTTCCTCAAAATCTAGTAGACCTAATTTAACAAACATAGAATTCCTTTTTCCAACAGCTAATATTTCTTAAAATATCGTAGAGATATACCGGCACATAATAATCAAAATAGTGTACACAGCTGGGGTGTGATACGAGATAATTTATAGAAGTTCAAAGTTTTATATAAATTATCGATGGTGTTTGTTTTTTCATCATATTTCTAGGTCACAATATAGAAAGCTGTAACGCTTTCTGAGATATTGTGGTCAGTGAAAATCACTTTCATTCTCTTCCAATTTTTTCCACGTTAAATTTTTTATAGCTTTTTATTGGTGTTTTGTATTTCAATGTTTTGGAATTGTTTCATTAAAACACTTGTTTGCATTCTACATTTTTCCGTTGATAAACTTTTCCAACTGCTTGCTTAGAGCTAAAAATCTTAAAAAATTTGAAGAAGAAGACCTGGTCTTGGCTTACATAGCAGTCTTGTTTGTTTTGTCAGCATTCAATTTAAATCGGATAGCGCCATCAAGGAAAATACGGATAGCGAAAATTGTTTGTTTTTAACAAAGCAACGTCAAATATATAGACAGAATTTAAGGAATATGATACATATAGTTTTCAGATTTATATCACAGCATCTAGAAAGCATGTTACTTTAGCCATTCTCTTAAAATCACTCTGATGTCTCTTGACGAGCATCTCTCCACATCTTTCACCAGTTTGTTAGTAACCACCTTTTTTTTGCATGGCCGGCACATTGGTGTTTATTTATTGACCCTGGTAAACACTTTTGGAAATTTATCGATTTATGGGCATTGTAAAAGTTAGATAAACCAGCATCAACGAAAGGCGTATCTTATTGCACTCATAATTTTGTGCAGTCACAAGAGTAACTCAAAAACATCAGAAACAATAAAAATAAGTACTATTACTATCATTCTGTATTCATAAATGTATTTGAAGTTACTAGGTTTATTGCCCTCGTTTTTTTCAGTGACACGTACGTTTTTAATGAATTCCATACTCTTGGAACGTCCGTCAACGACAACATTCACTGACTGCACGTCATTCGAGTTTTTGACTTGATGACTAAATTATAAAATGAAAATACTTAAATCTTCATGTAAACGATCATCCTGATAATGAAGAGGAGAATGAAAACGAAAATGAAATAAATGCAAGTATTTCGAAAATTATCAATTAAAAAACCAAATATATAGATATGGAAATATATAGAAATATATCCGCACACACAAAAATTAAACACACACATACACAAATTCACACACACAAATTCAAAGACGTACACACAAATTCAAACACACACACAAATTCAAGAACACACACACAATTTCACACACATCCACATTTATATAGTATGTATATGGCTAAGGTGCAAACAAATTATATTGAAACTTCTGTTAAAATCATCCTAGCCGCATCAGATGTTAGACGATCCTCTTTTTCCTGGAAAATCCCAAATGATATATCCTGTCGTAAGAACACCAGCAAGGTGTTCCTAACAGAAGACACTCAAAATGAAAAAAAATATAAATTGAATGAACTCTTCCAAATGTTTTTTAGTAAATCTTCAGAAATAGACTGAATTAGATATTTGAAAAATACAACAAAGAAAACTTCCCACTTATACTGGGGATTTCATTATACTCGAAGAATTGAAACGTCTTTAAGCTCTAGTCTCACCTTCCTCACGTACATAAAAAATTACCACATACTAATGTAGGTTAGGACGGTTTTGTAATCGCACGTGGAAGAGCCTATGGATTTCATCTATAACTCTGCTGAACGGTGGAAAGCTTATGAGAGCGAGAATAGAGTGGAAGGTGACGTCTCGTCCAGGCTTGCATCATATTGTGCATGTTAGTTAATTTGTCTGTCGGTAAAAATATCGTAATCAGTTGAACGCCCTCTCGAATAATATCCATGAGAGAATGAGAATGTTATATTTAACGTGGGGAACCAACAAATTGCCGAGACAATATTTCCAGATGGGCCCACGT
>JAUZNK010025398.1:0-19847 GCA_035046665.1 Euphysa ruthae | reverse complement strand
ATGTATATATATATAGACGTGCTTTTGAACATAATGGGGCAGACATATATGGTTATTGAAAAACAGAATTCCCGGAATTTTAAACAGCTTAGTGGTATTTCTCCAGCTGTTGTTGATAAGAGTGTTTTACTCAATATAAAAGTAGATAAAATGTGCAAGAATAGAAAATTTGCCTATAGTTAAATAGCCATATAGAACAATATCTTTGACTAGGACGTCATTAAAATACTGAAATGAGTTTTTAAACTATATTTAGAAAATTTTCAGTAGGCAATTATGCAGGAAATCTTGGTGCAATTAGCATGCCAAAAAACGTAAAAATCTTATAGTTAAAGGGTTAGTAACTGAACACAAGCGTTATTTTCAAATTAACACCACGTTTACTAGGCCAATTTATAAAAACTCGTAAAAAGATAAAAGAAAATTAGAGACAGCATTCACTTTAGTATTTTCAATAGTAACATATATTTACATTCATGTTCTTGACATGCCATTTAGTCGTTTTTTACTAGGTATGCAAAGTTTCTTAGTATTTTATCTTATCAACTCACTGTCCATTCCATAATTTGGCAGACATTTTCCACCCTCTGTCTTCATTGAGATAAAGACAAATGAAAAAAATACCACCCATCCCATTTCAATTATAAAAAATACGAGTTATTTTATCGTCTCAGTACGATACGATAAAGGCACAGGGTTCAAAATATCTGTAAACTTATGGATGGACAGAAAGTTGGTAAGAACTGTTAATCGAGGGCGTCTTAAAAATTGTGATATTGATTCATCAAGTTTTAAATGAAAGTAAGCAAGCAGAATAAACAAAACAGTCACACAGAAATTTTTTCAATGGTGTTTTGCTTCATCTTCTTAAAATCATACCTAATTGTTGAAATAAAGTTTTCAATCAAAATTTTCACATTTAAGTGAAAAGTAAGTTAACCTTAAGATCGTT
This sequence comes from Euphysa ruthae, assembly GCA_035046665.1. NCBI lineage: Eukaryota > Metazoa > Cnidaria > Hydrozoa > Anthoathecata > Corymorphidae > Euphysa > Euphysa ruthae. The sequence goes on along the minus strand of JAUZNK010025398.1, from coordinate 18,895 downwards.
TTAAATAAATACAATATCGTAATGCATTTGAGTGAGATAAAATCTATAGCGCATAAATTTATATTGCCTAAACGGCACTGAATACGAGGCATATTCTCAACAAATGGGACCAAGTCCAGACTGAATAAGATAAAAAAATTTATAAATTGATTACCTGTTACATTGCGTCTTAGAAGAGGCCGGACACCTAGAAATATATACAAAAAGAATTAAATTGACTCTGAATCAAAACATACAATCAAAGATCCTAAGATATAGCATGTATAATTTTAACATCCTTGATACGTAAATCTGAAGAAAAAAAATCATTTCATGGAGTAGTGCAAGTGGTAAAATGAATCCTTCAACATTTCTCTAATATATCATACAAAATTAAGAAAGAATAACGAAAGAATTCTGAGCAATAACACCAATTTGAATATTGGAAACATCAAATTTTAGAAAGTGAAAATATGGTGGAGCTTCTACAACTTTATAACCAAAAAAAAAAAAAAAATAAATAAAATTCTAAAGAAGTTTTGGAAAATATAAAGTAGAAAATTTTAAAGCACTAAAATTTAGATCTTGGGCCAAATTATCAAAATTACAGAATTCACTCTTGAAATATTTTTTTCTTCAAAAATCCGGTTTGATCACCTCATTGTCTCATTATTCCTCAATTTCATTGTAGAAAATCTCAAAAATCGAATGACTGGATTTCAAGAGAACCGTGAAAATTATTTGCCTCATTTATCTAAATTTTAGCAAAGAACTTTCGAGAAAATTATATATAAAAGATAAAAAATGAAAAATGCACATTTTTGGCCTTTTTTTGCCACGTTTATCCCCAAAATCAGACTAAAAATTTTTTTTATTAACTTCACGTAATACACTTAAAAGATAGAGAGAAAAAAAAAAAAAAATTAATAGGTCACAGATTTTGGCCTAGTTTGTCCAAATTTAAATTCCAATATTAAAATATATATACCAAAATATCAAAATATTGAGCTTTTTAGTATATTTTATCTTTCCCTAGTTTGCCTCAATATCGGACTAACAAGAATTTTTTTTCAAACATCAGGCTTTGTCGTTTGCCTCGTTAAACCTTAATTTTACAATAAATTTTAAAATTACAATAAGCTAATGAACGGGTATTGAGATCTAGATCTCAGTACCCCAGAAGTATCAAGAGAAGGCAAGCAGCACAGAATACATAGGATTGTCTCTGTGTAGGTCCAAAAACAAAATCTGTGATTTGTTTAATTCTGTAAAGAGCATAAGAAAATTTTGTTTAAATATCAGTCCTTACTTAGATCTTAAATCTGTACTTAAGATATAATCGTGAGTTATTTTAATTCTTGAAAAAAAAAAAAAAAAAAAGAAATAAAAAAAAAACATCACTAATGAAAAATCAAATCACGGGTTTCTTAAGTGACTACTTGTCACCTTATCTATGTGGTTATCAAAAAGGTTATAATACTCAATATGCATTACTTGCTATGATAGAAATTTGGAAAATATCTCTGAAAAGAAATGGATATGCTGGTGCAGTGTTAATGGACTTCTCAAGTTTTTGATACGTTAAATCATAATCGCAAAATTACAAGCACATTGATTTGACAAAACAGCACTTAAATTAGTATATAGCTACTTAAAAAACAGATGACAAATAACCAAACAAAACTGTATTTTCAGTCCCTGTTCTGAGCTATTAAAAGGTGTCCCACAAAGATCTATTTTAGGACCACTTTCATTTAATATATACATTAATGACTTAATTTTTTAATTGGTGAATCTGATGTGTGTAATTTCGCAGATGATACTACATTCTATGCTTTTGTAGATTTAGAAAATATAAAGATATGAGAAAGTGGCAGTGAAAAGCTATCCAGAGTTAGTATGGACAGAAATTTTTCTTTTGAAAGTAACACAAATAGTGTCTGCTTAAAAGTAGGTAGGAAAATGTCTGCATCAAGTAGAATATGCAGAAATATACTCTTTGTGAAAAGAAAGATTTTATTTCAAACTTTCATTGTCCTTTAAAATGGATGTTTCATGGCAGAATGATTAACGAAATAAACAGGCCACACAAAAGAGCATTACGATTAGGCTATAATGATGATAAGATGTCATTTCAAGAATTGTTGGAAAAAGACGGATCAGTATCAATCCATCATAAAAACTTAAAAGCACTTGTTTAGAATATTTGTATTGAAGTATATTATATATGATTATATTATTGAGTATAGGTGTAAATAGTTAATATTTTATGACTGTTTGACTTTGAAATTGTAAAACCAATGTAAAACAAAAAGCAAATAGCAAAACTCCTAATTTCATTCAGAAAAATTAATGGCAAATAAAAAGCAAAGGTAAATACCTCTTTGAAGCCGAACAGGCTTTGCTTTTTCAGTTTCTAAAATTAAAAAAAAATATTAAACAACAGGTAAAGAAAATTCTGATTGGATAAAGATTTGCTACTGTTTTCTTACCGATGAAAAGTATATAAATTTATAAATTAAGGTCGTTTAATAAAAGATAAAATCAAATTTATGTGCTAAAAGTTGCCATATAAGCTCAGACGCCAGAAAAAAAAGTTTCCAAAGATGAGAAAATTGGTATATGGGTATGAAAATTGGTATATGGGTATGAAAATTGGTATATGGGTATGAAAATTGGTATATGAGTATGAAAATATTCATTTTATTACTTTCATGAACATTTTATGATTAATTTATTTATTAATTTAAAATCCTCCACTGATCATTAATAATAATTAATAAAAAAAAAAAAAAAAAAAAAAAAAAACGCACTGTGCAACAACAACATTAAGACACTTAGGCACTGATATGCAAGCATATTTCTAATAATAAATGATATGGAGATATGTGGATGTTTCATTTTAAACATGGTTAAAATACTTTTTACCTTCAACCTTAACATCTTGCGGAGCCTCTTCGTTCTTTTCAGTCGATGTGTTTTCACCTAGAAGATATATTAATTAATAGTTTCATTTTACTCATATTTACTTTGTTTCTTCCACTATAGCAATATATAGAAGCAAACAATGACTGGATCCAAAAACAATGACTGGATCCTAAGACATGACTCATGAAATTTTAAAAAAGTCTTTAAAATTTCTTCTATCAAAAATGTTGCAGAGTTTTGTGGAAAAAACCTAATAAAAAAAAAGAAGAGAGAATCAAATTCAAACCGAGTTTGACTTGTGTGAGCCTAGATACTGAGCTAGATAGAATTTTTAAAATGATCAGCATTATTAGGAATATTTTAAAAGCTACCGATTTTGATAAAACTGCAAAACGGTTTTTTTTTTGCTTAAAATGGATAAAATTTAGCAGATTTAGGTCCAGGACTGAAAAACAAGCATTTTTTTTTCAAAATCCCTTTTTGGATCTATACAATTTCTACCATAAAATAATTATAGACAAACAAATGAAAACTCAAACGATTCATAACAGATTAATAATGACTGAATTATTACATAATCATAAATAAGCCGTAATAAACAACTGACCAGCTGCCTCCTCTGGTTGCTCCAATTCAATCGCATCTCTAGATAACTCATCAGTTTCATCATCAGAATCAATTATTTGAATTACAGACTGATTAGATCCTTGTCCCACCTCCTGCTCCATCCTGACATCATCAAGTTCTCTACAATTGAGTAAAACAATGAATCAACAAAAAATTTTATAAAAGCAGATTATTTGAAGTTACAAATCTTAAGTTAGAGAGCAATTAAGAAAATGAGATATAAATTTATGATTATAAATATAAATTTTATCAATGTTATCAAAAATATATTTGTGCAGGGTAATAGACAAATGAATTGAAAACTAGCGAAAACCTATGGTGCTAAAGCATAATGTCATATTTTCCAGAAAAAAATATTCAAAAAATTTACCGGACGTTACCCATGATGCCTGACATTTCTGCAATAAACCTTTTAGAAAAATTAAAACGGTATATTCTATTCAATTATTTTTTAAAATTTTATTGCATGAAAAAGCTGCAAAATTTTACAAAAAAGGAAATAGAAAAAAAAGAAAAAAAAAAAAAAAGAAAAAAGTTTGTTCCTTTGTTTAATTCATAATATTTTTAGAAGTTCTATATTTATGTAATTAAAATGAACTGTCCCTGTGTAAGAAATAATATCGTCATCGTTTAGGAATTCCACCATACTCTAGCAAAACCAAATGTATGAAGCAACGTGCAGAAATTAACATCTCATCTATCTCTAATCTTGGCTGACAACTTTTACATAATCCAATTTTATTTCGTGGTATTTCTCATGGTTTCCATAAAAAATAAACAGTGATTATCTATATTCAATTTTGATATATGCATTCACATTGCATATTCGCTAGTTACTTCTATCTTAGCAACTATTTTTGATAATATATATTTTCATTATGTGAATTTTTTGGCCTCCAACAGTAAAGGTTGTTTGTTTGACACTTTTATGCAATTTTTTATATTTGTTATAAGCCATAGTCTTTTATATAGATAAGTATATCTAGCAAACTACAATGATAAGACCAAATTGTGTTATTTATAGCCCGCAAAAAATACAATTTAAAGAACTTACTGCTGCTGTTCAGATTCCTCCTTTTTCCATAAGATTTTAACCTCCGGATCACTTTTTTCTCCATCATCTTCACTATCATCCTCACTGTCACTAGAATCATCTGAGTTGCTTTTTTCAACATCATCTATTGCAAATAGCTCTAAAATTTCACCTGATTCTTCTAAATACAAAGAAATACGATAATACACTTGTTAAACAAGTTCAATCTCCAAAGTCTGATTGAAATATGTAAACTATCAGAAAAAAATTCATCTTTCTTGTCTCAAAGTTTAATAAAAACTAAAGAATAAAGTAATTTATTCATGTTTTATTTTTTGAGCATTTTAATGTAGAAATTGATTTTAGAGAAAACCCTCTTTAACGAGTAATTATTTAAACATTGAGCAGGGCTAACCTCAAGAGAATACCTTGCGAACTTAGGCGTTAAATCTATTTTTATTTTGAAGTTTGATCTCTAAGATTCATCAAATTTTAAAAATGGCCAACAAACAAAAGTTTTCAGAAATAAAAACTTCCTGACTTCACTCAAAAATTTTGCAAAATCAGAAAAATAAAACATTGTAACTCTTGAAAAAAAATATTTTTTCTCTTTTTAGGGTTAAACCCCTAGCCTGGTAAATCTTTAAAAAAAATTTCCAGCATATATAAGTTATTTAAGATCTACGCAGATCATAGCTTGAATAAATTATGTAAGATTTAAGCAAATCATAGCATTATTTTAAGAGAAATAATTTCATCTTTGGTTAAAGAAATAAAAGAAAATAAAATTCATAAAACATTTCAGCATTCAGTCTATTTTGTGAAGCTTCTAACATTCAGGAATTTTTTAGTATTTTCTAACGGTCCACATTTTTAAAAGTTGTTTTTAAACTTTATTAGTCAACAAAGTTGTTTTTAAACATTATTAGTCAACAAAGTAGTTTTTAAACATTATTAGTGAATAAAGTTGTTTTTAAACATTATTAGTTACCAAAGTTGTTTTTAAATTTTATTAGTCAACAAAGTTGTTTTAAAACTTTATTAGTCAACATAGTAGTTATTGAACATTATTAGTCAACAAAGTAGTTATTAAACATTATTAGTTAACAAAGTTGTTTTTAAACATTATTAGTAAACAAAGTTATTTTTAAACATTATTAGCCAACAAAGTAGTTATTAAACATTATTAGTTAACAAAGTTGTTTTTAAACATTATTAGTCAACTAAGTTGTTTTTAAACATTATTAGTCAACAAAGTAGTAATTAAACATTATTAGTCAACAAAGTTGTTTTTAAACGTTATTAGTCAACAAAGTAGTTATTAAACATTATTAGTTAACAAAGTTGTTTTTAAACTTTATTAGTCCACAAAGTAGTTATTGAACATTATTAGTTAACAAAGTTGTTTATAAACTTTATTAGTCAACAAAGTTGTTTTAGCATTTTTGGGCCCAGCACCCAAAATAAATATTCATTCAAAAATCTGAAACGCCATTTTTCTACCTTCATGATCTGAAAGAATCTCATAAAAAATTTCAGAAAAAAAAAAAAAAATATAGTAAAAATTAGTTAAAGGTTAGAAGATGTACCTGTAGGTTCAGCTTCTTGATCATCTTCATTGCCAGTTTTTTCATTATCACCATTGTCAACTTGTTGAGGTACATGTTGTAAGTTGCTATCATCAGAAAAGAATTTTGTTTCATCTAAAATAAAGATTTTTTTCATTAAATTTCCATAGTTGCATGGGAGTTTTGTTAAAATGAGTTATGCACTGAGCAAATTTAAATACATTTATATTAAACAAATCTGAGATAAAAAATCACACTAATAAAATACAAATAAAAAAATTAATTATGTTCAAATGTAACTAAGATTTCATCAAAAAAAAAAAAAAAAAAAAAAAACAAATAAAAAAATTAATTATGTAAAAATTTAAAAAAAATTTAAAAAAAAAAAAAAAAAAAAAAAAAAAAAAATAAAAAGTCATAATAGATAATTTGAGAATTTATTCCATATAAAGCTAAAAGTTTAAACTGCAATGACTTTTCAAATATGGCATTATTAATGTTGCTTGCAATGACCATAGTTTGACTAAGTAATACCTTCAGATACTTAAAAGCAATGTATCAGATATGTTAAGCTTCAGCCTAAAAGAAATAAACCAAGTATTGAACATTGAGGTGTTCCGAGGGCAAAATCAATCTCTTTTCTATGTTTGAATTAACTAGTTTAACTAGTTAAGCAACTGACAATAAAGAATGGTTAATCCACAATAAACTACAATAAAGTTCATCATATATTAGGTAGCTTAATTTCAACTTAATGAAGAGTTCATAAAACCAACCTAATACGATAAACTAAATCCTTTTTTTTTTTTTTGTTTTTTTCAGATACATATTACGAATTTGGGACACAGGACGAGGACAAATATACACCATCTAAATTTTGTTATAATATGCTGTCCGAAATTAGATGGTGGTTTCACCGTAATTGCAGTGATCAAGTGGGCATGAACCACAAATCTTTTATACTATGGTCTCCGTAATTCAATTTATTTAAGGTATAAAGGAAAATTATTGCTACCTTATATACACAATGGTATGGTAAAATTTTTTGATGTAAAAATTGCCCTTTGAAATACAAACATTGCTTTAGAAATGTGGCTATTACTATTATCCGTGTTTATGTTCCTATTAACTATCAAAATAATAACCAAGTGTAATCCAAAAACAGCTCATTTTCCACCTGTTAAAGAAAATAAGGTTTGGTGGTTCCAATCTTTATTTGAATGCTCAATCAAATAACAAAATGATCACTTACTTTTTACATCAGTTGAATGAGAAGCCAAGCTGGATTGATCATTAGCTAAAAACAACATCAATAAGCTAATGTAATACAGTAATACAATATAAATAGACCTATCACACATTTTTTAATGTTATGTTTTATACCATATTGAATTTCTTTCAAATTAACTGCATAGTACGCAGCTGATTGGAAAGGTAATTAATTTTCAAACTTGATCTCAATTACTTAACAAGAAGTAAAAAAATTCTCTTGATTTTTATTTCTGCTATTCATGAAATATATTCAAATTAACCAGTTTCTTAATCCTGCCTGAGTAAGTCTTAAGTTTTTATGTAGCGATTCAGTATAAAGGTAATGTAAATTTTCTGTGGAACGTCAGTGCATCATGTTTAAAAACCTTGTATCAATAATTTTTAAAATTAGTGCATGGTCGAAAGTTATTTTATTAGGTGATAGCTTATAGGCTAATAGGCTAAACAAATTTCTGCAACAATATTCCTCTGCACTAGTTTTTAAATAAAAAAGCTTTACATATGGTCTTTTATCTATTTTTTTTTAAATTTTAAATTTAGAAATTATTCAATTTTGATTATAAGCACTTACATTAACCATGTAGTTTTTGTTAAAAAGAACACAAGAGTATTTAAATTTTTGATATTTTATCCTAAAAAAATATTTCATTTCATTGCTCTAACTTTGATAGAATGTAACTTACATGTGGGTACGATGCTCAAAGGTGTAAGTGGGGCATTAGCAGCATCTTCAGGTGCTCCTCTAAGCTGTGAATCTTTAATACAAAATATTTAGTTAATATTTCTTAAATGCTCTTTATTGGTGAGAGAGACTCTGAAGACTCTAATTCCAGTCTCTTTATGATTTAATGTAAGATGTAAGAGAGACTCTGAAGATTTAATGTAATGTAAGAGAGACTCTGAAGACTCTAATTCCAGTCTCTTTATGATTTAATACATAGAGTGACAGCGGGTAAAATTTGCGCAATTTTAGTGGTTTTGGTTTTGTTTCCCGCATTGAGAAAACACCATCATCTTGTATATGAAGCTTATTCCGCCCTTTTTAAATCTCAATAAGTGTTTTTTTCCTAACCCTCTGTCTATTGCTGTAAAACGCGAACATCAATACGCAATTTTCACCTGACAAAATGTTTAAAATTTGCGAATCTGAGTTTGAAAAGTACGCACAAAAAATTATGCGCGTAATTTCTAGCCGACTCCCTTTTCCAAATCAGTTTGAAAAGTACGCATTTTTTTTATCCATTATTCTTTCACTGGCGACTTTTCCTTTGCTTGAAACCACTGGTACTCCTTTTGGAACACTAGGGAATCCACTCTCATCGCAATTCCAAATCTGACTCGCTTGAAAATTGTTTTCATTTAAAAAAGTTTCTCCAGTACATCATAGAAGTCGTATATTATAAAAGGGTTTTCCGTCACTGATTTCCGAATAGCACTGATCAAATTTGTTTTTGTCATTGACAAATTGTTTCTTTCCATAAAAGATTGAAGCCAATATTTTCCTGGTCGATTGTTGGTGAATGGTGTTGTAATATTGTTCCTTATAACGTACTCCTTCACGAAATCCTTGACGTCACCTCTGGTTGGGCTAAACCCAAGATTACAAAGTGAGTTGATGCATTCTGCAAGCTCTTTCTAAAGAAAAAGAACATAGCCGAATTAAAAACAATGCTACAGTATGCAAAAAAGGACATTGGAAAAATTATTTTTTATATACATAATTTTTTCTTCAAAGGAATAAGCATTCAGAAAAAAACCGTGGAAAGGATAGGCACAAAAATTGTCTGCCACAACAAAATTTCAGTTAGGGTCCTGTTATACATCACACACAAAAACATAGAATGATTTAGCCGAAGCATGGTAAAAAAAAAGTAAAAGAAAAACTGCTTATCAAAATAAAAAGAGTAGTTTAATTACATATACCTCAGAATCAGGATTCAATGTTATTTTTCTTCCAGAGCCAACTAATGTTTTCCCGTTATTCTTCATTTTTAATCGGCTGCGAATGGTCCCTTCTGCCATACCATTTATTCTTGCTGCTCCTCAAACAGATATTCCAGATTCTACTTATGTCAATGCGTTTAACATGTCTTTCTCTACCCATTTTCTTTTAATTTTTTTTTTGCATTCATATCATTGATTTTCTGTTTTAGGTTGTTTTCTGAGATTCTTATTAACTAATGCTGATTTAAAATTGAACTTTTGTTTATATATAACTTTTTTCAGTTAGCTATAATACTCAAATAAAATAGATTTATAAATGTGCACAAATTAAGCTACAGGTGTTTTAGAGAATGATATACTTCCTTGACACAATCCCCAAAATGCGTGCAATTTCTAACCGCACTAAGTGTTTTCTTACGGGTGAAAATTGCGCGAGTTTAAACCAAGGCTACCATTATAATAACAATATTGTTACATCATATGTTTAAATGTCATCTATCAAACAAATAAAACAGCATATTTTTATTTGAGTTTGTATTTCTATTTAATGTTGTGTATTTAGAAATTCAAAGTTCGCCATGAAGGTTGTAAACACGTTATGGTGTATTTTGGGTATCAAACTGATTCATCCAAATTTTTAAATACTAGAAATACCTTTTTTGTGCTTTTTAAATCGAAATATAAGAAAATTTTACCCTCTGCTACTATATTTGCGAATTTAAAAAAAAAAAAAAGAAGAAGAGTAAATATAACAAAAATACAATACATCAAATGATAGTAAATTTAAAAAAAAAAAAAAACTATATACATATTTTTGTTATCAGTTATGGAAATAAGAATATGAAAAGAGGTTTTTGTAATTATTTCAAAGACTTTCCATACAAGTTTTTACTGCACAATATTGTTTATAAATGATGAAATTAGTTTATTTCATTTTATTGGTTTATTTAATTTTTGTGGAGGACGGATAATTTTTTTTTTTTTTTTTTTTTTACAAGATCGGAATTCAGGACTGCAATGTTTTCTAAAAAATAAGATTTGAGAAAATATTAAACCTTAATCAGATAAAGGCCCAGATTTCAGGAAAATAATACAATTTTTGACTTTTATTGCTAGTTCTAATTTTTCTCATCACAAACTAAATATCACAAACTAACCTGCATTGTCAAGTCATCTGGCTCAGTAAGAAAATTATATCTCTTAAAACTTTTTGCGTATGAAAAATTTTTATATTGGCATCATTTTTTGTTGTTATAACTTGTCGTGAAAATATATTGTTGAATATAGCAAGTGTATTAAGGCAAAGGATTAATTTCCCTAGAAATTAAGAATGTTTCGGTAAGTTAGGACTCTCTAAAACTCTTCAACTGGCTTCTCGTATGTTTTGTTCACCACACTCTGATTTAATCAAAACCACCAGGTTTTTGCATGGGTTTACTTTGTTCATGATTCTTTCAGTCAGAGGAAATTCAAAAATTAATTATTTTTTGGAACAATCTTTTCAATTCATAAATCAACAAATTCTGTATATAAAATAAGGGAAATCAGCATTACAATACTTTTGGTTACTACAAAAATTTGAACATGGAGGCAGTTTTTATAGGAAGAAAGCAATGGAAATGAATAATTTAAAATAATTTATAATTAACTAAATTTTGATTTTCAATTTACTTTGTTGCGTCAGTGGTTTTATCAATAATGAAATAACTCAAAATTTATTCCATATTTGGTTTGTTTTATCAAATTTTAAGTTTAAATTGCACCCTTGGGAAATCTAGTCTGTCCTTCTAAACAGATTTTTTGTTGCAATTTTGCATAAAATGGTAACTAAAATTCTGTATTCTTCGATTTTTTTCATGAATGTTCTAGAATTCCAGTGAATCTATAATATATATATATATATATATATTTATTATATATATACACACACACACACATGTATATATATACATTTTGAAAAATAAATTTGCAATACTCCAGTAAAAAAATTTTTTAAACTCTTAAAAAAAATTTTGCTTTGCCCATAGATTTATAAATGCACAATTTCTACAGCTATTTCTAATTTTTAGATTATCTTATTGACGGCCGTAAAAATCCATACAAGATAGATTTCACTCGTTTTAAAATTCGTGATATTGATACCGCGTTAATACTATTTGAAATTGCAAAACCTGAAGATGATGACGATGAAGTTGATTTTGATGAGGAAGATCCGGATTCTGGAAGATTTGTTCGATACAGATTCACAGAAGACTTTCTTAAGTTAAAGTCTGTCGGTGCTACGTAAGTACACTTGAAATTTTTGTTTATCTAAATAATGTGAAACAAGGCAACCAATTGATGTATTTTTGATTCATCTTTTAAAACAATTTATTTGAACCAGTCAGGTTATAACATATGAAAATTTTTTGAAGACTGGTAAAGTCACTGAAGTCTTGAGTACATATGTGCAAATCATTCACTTCTGTGGTAATTTAGAATTGAGTTCACCATTGGGTCACAACCTGTTGAGAACTTTCGGATGATCGAGAAACACTACTTTAAGGACCGTCTACTCAAGTGCTTTGATTTTACGTTTGGATTCTGTATGCCAAACAGCAAAAATACTTGTGAACATATCTATGAGTTTCCTGCGTTATCGCAGCAAGAAAGTAAGTATTTTATATATGTTTTTATGTATTTATATATTTATTTTAAATATGAAATGACAGATATAGTGAAATTAAAAGCAACATGACTCTTAAGAGTCTAACTCAACTTAGAATGTCCACAAAACTGTTATGCTTTTGTTTTGCATATTTTCTTTCAACAATAATTTTTCTTATCTGCTTCATAATATGACCATCTACCAGATATTCTGGTTCCAAAAGACCCTAGAAATTTTTTTTTTTTTTTTTTTAATTTTACAATCTTGAATAATATACAAATTATAAAATTGATATTGTATGTTAGATGAACATAGCAGGCATATTTGACCTTTATTGCTATATTTCAAAGATTTTTGTTCATAGTAATAGTTCATAGTCTTAAATAAACTATTGAAAAGGCATTTTTAGGAAAATTTTCTCGAAAAGAATCTTTATATTGCATATATTATATTTTGCCTGCCAAATCTCCTGGTTGTCTAAATTCTTATGAATTTACTGGAAAAAAAAGAAAATATTGAGATCTTGTCCAAAACGGCGAGCCCTTGGATCAGTATATTTTTTGACGAATTTTCACATTTTTAATTATTTTAAAGGTCTTTGATCATAATGATTAAAAAAAAGGACTTCGAATACATGCGTTTGGGTAAACCCAAATATTTCAAATTATTTTTATTTAAAGCCACAGCTTTGTTGGTTTATTGTCAGTTGGATTTTGGATCCATTACTGATATGCTTTTATATATTTTTATAGTATCATTGTAATATAGAATGAGCTATTCTGTTCAAATAAATGGCCGCCTTTTAAAGCACTTCAATTCGTTTGAAAATTATGCTAGAAACGGTCATTAAAAAGAAAAAAAAAATTCAGGTTCTTGATAAATAATTTGATTGTTGTTGTTGTTGTTTTTTTTTTATGTGAATTATTTCATTTGTTTTCCAATGGTCTCGACTGTAGCGCCTTTTTTAAAAAAGGTGGTTACCCATTTTATTTGATATTTATGTTATTCATTTAGTTGATGAAATCGTGAGTGCTCCTTATGAAACACGTTCTGATAGTTTTTATTTTGTCAACGATAAACTTGTAATGCACAACAAAGCCGATTACGCTTATGATGGTTAAGCTGATCAAACGAATATTTGTTTTTAATTTTACACTCAAGTAAGACGCGTTCTCAACATCGGTGAATGTAACCTAGGCTTTAAATTAGCAGGACTGACACTAAACCTAGAGAAACGCTGTTCTCTTGAATGACTCAAAAAATGATTTTTTTACGGTTAGAACTAAGTAAAAACTAAATTTTAACCTGTTTTATTCAAACGACATATGTCAAACAAATTTGAAAGGAAATGTCAAACTTATTAATTATTTAACTATATTATAAGCCATTGGTACATTTTCCGATGTTTTTATCATTGAGATAAAGTCTCTCTTGTTTGTAGGTTTAAAAGTTATTTATAAACAAAAATAATTTTGTTTTAATACATGGTTATCAAAAACCAATTTACATAAAGAATTGTGAATATTTGTTTTTTTAATGTGTTTGTTAATTAACTTTGTTAATTTATTCTTGGGTAGATATTTAATTTCTTTAATTTCATTTTTCGCTATTGTTTATATGTTAATTTATATAAATTTATTGTTGTTTATAATTTTTAGAAAGAGACTGCATATGATGTTGTTATTAATATATAAATATGATTATATTATTTCGTTTATCTGGATTATTATATTAATACGTTTTAATGGTCAGCCATTCCCCTCGAATTTAGTGTCACTATTTGGCAAAGAGCAGCCTTCAATAGCCGCTTGTAATTCTATTGTATTTCATTAATTTTCTCTAATTAGGATTGGAAAACTATCCTAAGTTTTTAAAATAAATTTTATTGTTTAAAGGTCAACTACCAATCGTACCTTCCTTCGTGTTCATTAACCATGCTGGTTAACTTCCGTTGAAGTTGACAGTTTACGCCAAAAAAAAAAATTAAATCAAGGGAAAATCGTAAATTCTAATTGAGACTAGAATATAAAAATATATTGTTCCAATGCTTGTTGGCAAGCCTAAGTTAAAGAAGCTATATGGTAATTGTTGATTGAAAAAAACTGCAACAGAGTTTAACAAACAACAAACTTTTTTATACTAATATTAATATTGATTAATTTACAATAAAATTAAATAAAAAATATTGTTTTTAATTAAAAATCGCATATTTCAATTAAAAATAAATAATGCAACGTTTTAATTTAATTTACTGCTCATAATACAGTTTTGTTTAAAGATGCGAAATTTAAATTTTAGAACAATAGATGTTTAATGTTATTCGAATGGAATGTTTGATTCTTTTGTAACGTTTAAATAAAATTCTCTGTCGACAGTTTATCGAAATTAATTTTGATTTTTTAACCATTATCTCATTTGAATTATTCTCTGCTGTTCAAATATTATTAATAAAGAAATGGGAAGGCGAGACAAAATCTGAAAAATTAGGGATGAATTGCAACTCTAGCTGCAATAATGTTTTTAAAAACAAGAATATTTTTTAAAATGAAATGGTAGTGCTCTGCGTTATTTTTTATTCCCTTTAAACCGAATTTTGCTTGCAAAATAAAACCAGGTACCCTTTATTGAACATGTTATTTTTCTGTTTCAACGTCCGTTAAATATCGGTTAGTAATCCAGCTAAATTAATTTATTACGTGTATAAATGAAGTTAAAAATTATTTGTTTAATGAAATTATTAAATACGTGGTAGCTTCAGTTTAATATGTATAAATTTAAAAAATAGAACTTGCTATTTCCATTTTGATTACCGTTTTACCCTCTGTTTGTCATGCTTATTTTATTTAAAACTGAAAATAATTTCATACTTTTGATTTGCACCCATTATCAAAAAATAAGTTTTAAGTGTTTAGGGATATTTTTCTGTGCCTGGTTCCCCACTTTAGGGTTCCAAAAAGCCCTGATTTTCAATGTATAGGTATAAAAAGTCTGGTAACTAAGTGGATATTACATCACCTTGTTTCCCGTAATCTAGACAAAGAAGAATTTTCAAAATAAGGAGCCAAAAAGGTATAGATATTAGTTAAAGCTTGTAGAATAAAACGACGAGGATTTTGTAAAAAGAAAGGAATTGTAAATAATGACGATTCTGTGACTCTTCCTATTGTGTTGTAAATATTGACTTATCTGCATGTTAGGTATATCTTCTGGATCCAATGAGAAAGTAAAATCTTCTATACCTTCATCTGTTGAAAATATAACAGACTTATTGGCATAGTTGATAGTTGATTCCATATTTGCTTTGTTAGCATGCCCTTCTTGTGGAAAAATAAAACTGAAACTCGCGGATCGGAGATAAATTTAAAAAAAAAGATTTATCTTCATACCTGAATGTCAACGATGCAACTATTTTCATGAATTTTATCTGTTTATATCAAATAATAATGCTTTTGATATAAATAAGTTTCTAGCATGAAATCATGTGATCAAGGCTGGTCTTGAGAATTTCACTTTTTTAATGAATATGCTCAAAGCTATGACCGCAAACATTTATGACAAAATAATATAAAAATTAGCACTAGCTGCTGGATATATAACAAAAGAAATTTTGCCACATACAAATGATAATTTCACGAAATTTTGAACAGGCCGACACTTTTGACACAGCATTTATCATGCGACGGTACATGGCAGCGAAGAGGCTATTCTTCGCTAACAGTTTTTTAGCTACAATATCAATGAAAACCGGTAAAGTTGTTGGTGTAGAACCGATGAGTTAGTCATGTAAAGCATATTAAAAATGATCGGCTTCATAATTATTATGGGATTGCCATCAGACAACAAAAATAATCTACAGGATATGCAAACAGCAGTACAAGCACTCTTTCATGTTGCATCATCAAAGGAAAACAATTAGCTCCATCCACATCGTCAGAAAGGAAGAAACAGTTGGTGCCGTTATACTGTGAGAGAGCGAATACAACAAAAACTTTAGGTTTAACGTTGTCAATTTTTTTGAAGCTCAAACCAACATTTGGGGACTTAAGTGATGAAAAATTACTTTCAAAATGTCTACAACGACTCATAAACAATTATGATGAATGTTTTAAACAATTTAGGATTTAAAGTCACAATATGCTTCACTCACACAACTTAAACTTGCCATTTATGATGCAGTTGCGAATTTCAAATTTGGATGGATAGCCAGTATATCGTGTGAAGGCTTACTTTAAACGGATGCAAAAAGTTAAATTTTAAACGTTTGTTTAATTCGAATTACAAGAATTTAGTTCAAAATTGCGCAGAAAAATAATATGTGGTAAAGCCAAGCAAAAAATAGTGAAAAAGACGATATTTCTTATGAAGTCGGAGCAATTTGATTCATACTTTATAGATATCAAACAAAACCATGTAGAAATGTGTTTAAAATTATTTAATTTATATTTTTAATAACAATTTTAAGAGAAAACGAAATTGTTTATACTTTAATAATCAATATCTCAAAATGCTAATTTTAGTGCGCCGGCCAAAATATTTCAAGAACCACTTAGTGAAGTCTTATGAGATTCTTAGCACTTATAGTATTAAGACCTGTGATTTAAGTGGATTACATTTTTAAATATTTAAGTTCTTGTTTTACATCATCAAACGTCAGAAAAATTGTGTTTTCAATATAGTAAACATGTTTGCACCGCGTGTGCTAGCTGTAACAGTATTAAAAAACCTGTTTTACTTAAATAACAGAACCATATATTGAAGTTGTCCACACCAAATATAATGTTATAAGAAGCCTAGTTCAAGATTTTTTTGTCGGCTTAGACAGAGTAAATGCTAATTTTTTCCCTAGCAACCGCTTACCATAGCCTTTTTTTTGAGTTTTATTGACATATAACTGATACTATTGTCATTTTACGAAGGTAGGCATCGTTAAATGGTGTTATAGACTGCATTGAACTTGAAAAAGATAAATGTATCGATGTTTGAAGTAAAAGTCAAGGCTGTAAGCCATGTGTGTATTGGCAGAAGCGTAAGAATACTCCAGCTTATACCATTTAGAAAGAATCACACACGTGCAGCATAAACTATGTGGGTTCAGCATCACCAATTGAAACAACAGGGATTTTAAAGTTATTGAAAAAGTCAGTTGAAAAACATAACTTGCAACGCACAACATTTATCGGTGATGGTGATTTTTCTGCCTAGTCAACAGGGAATTTTGTTCTACAAAAAGTTAAGAAACAAAAAAATGTAAAACGTAGTACCTTCATCAAATTATGCTATACAATATATCGATGTTGTAGTTGAGGTGGTCTACGATTATAACCATAATATTCATTTATCAGCAAGACTGATCTATAGGAATCTGTAGGAATAAGCTAGAAAGTAAAATCAATTTTGTTAGCAAATCTTTTCTGGTCAACATTTAATTAGAGGTACATAAAATATGTATATGCCTAAATTTTTGTAAAAAAATATTTTATAATTAGCATTTTTTTTTTTTTTTGTATATTCCTCCCATTTAGGTCAAGTTCCAACTAAATGAAGCAGCCGAAACTTCGAGCAAAACACCACAGACTTTAATCGCTAACAAAATTGCAACCGCCTCTAATGCAAACTTACCTGAAATAAGACACATACAAAAAGATAGAGCAATATCTGTTGTTTGTGAAATGGAAAGGCTATCTAGATAAATTTAATTCTTGAGTTAATCTTGATTTGAATTAGTCATTCTAGTGTCATTCGGTGTTGCAAAAAATGCGAATAACTATTTTGTTGCCTATTTCTACATAAACTACAATTTTTAACAAAAATAAGTGTTAGGATGTGTTGGGTATTTTATTTCGCAAATCATGAGCCTTAAAGATTTTGCAAGTACGTCGTTTAACGAGGCAGTGCTTAAAATTATTTCATCGATAGTAAATCTTTAGCTATTCTGTCTCATGTAATAGCTTAATCTTTAGTCTAATTATTGGCTCCAACTTTTTTTTATTTTCGTACAAATTTTTATTCTGTTTTATGGAAATTTGAGCATTTTGCCTATTTACTTATTGTTAATAATCAATGCTTGTCGTATCTAAACTTAGATTACTATATAGGACACAATCTTTTTAAATTCAACAGTTGAAAAAAATTATCAAATATTTTGATAAAGAAAATTAAAAATCGGCTCAACCTTTTTACACGAAATTTAGCTGCGGTTTTGTCATTTAGATCCAACAGGCAAAATTAGCGTATTGCGTAATTAATCATTTATTTAATTTCTTTTTTTTTTTTTCATTTATTATATTATTTATATTATTAGCTATGTAATTGGCTTGACAGAGGCGAAAAAGAAAAAACATAGGCGTTACAACTCTGTTAGCTATTAAAGGATACAATGTTGAACACACTTCAACTGAATCGTTTGCGGACCTAGAAATGACCTTTTAATTTACAAACCCCAACATCTCGAATCTATTCCCAGTAAACATAAAATTTACTGTAGAAGCAATAAGAATTGTGAGAAAGGGATCCTCGTTTAACCACCGAAATCTATTAGAATTAACCCTGATAGTGCAGAACATGAAGGATCTAGAGGAGCATAGCTCGAAAATAAATCTACTACACCTGCATTTCAGCCAGTTTGCTAACAGGGATTAAGTTTTTAAAAGTATAAAATTTAAAAAAATGGTTGGTGATAACATCAATATACATATATATATTTATATTTATACATATATTTATTCAATCTACAGACACATGTTTCGCTGTACATCAGTGTAGCTTGGAACACACACTACATAAATTATAGTTTCACTTTTAACCACAAGCATTTCGTTTAAGCAAATCACTTGTGGTGCGAGTGGAACTACAATTGTATATAACAGTGAGTAAAGTCATGATATATGGACCAGAGTG
>JAUZNK010025387.1:0-19849 GCA_035046665.1 Euphysa ruthae | reverse complement strand
ACCAACGAAGTTACATTAACACACGCTTAAAGAGCTCATACTTTTGAATTGGCTTAATATATTCACTAATCGTAATAAAAGATTGCTAAGATTTAATATGTTTTTAAAAACGGTTTTTATTTAACTCTTTTGTGTGTTTATTTTACTTAAAGAATATCTAATATCTTAATGAAAATCAAAACGCTAAAATAAATTTGTTTATGTTTATTCCTTAGACACGCCCCTCTCCTCTATTTATATTTGCATCATAATAACATAACTGTCCTCAAAAGATCAACTCACATAACCACTCGTCTAAAAAGGAATGGTGTTATTAATTTGATAAAATATTTGCATTTAAGCTTATTAAATATCATAACACCCTGAACTCTTTTTTTCTTTGAAATATAAATAAAGGCAGAAAAAAATGTTAATCTGTTCATAAGAGGAAGAAGAGTTTTGTGTTCAGGAATCTATATGTTTTCCTGCAAATATAATTTTAAAATGTTATATTTTGCACAATAGGCTGGTTGAAGTAAATTTTATCAATGCAAGTTCATTTCATTCATAAGTATAAATAAAAACATGGCCGAATGCCAACCTTACTTTAAAGCATCGAATTCCCATAACTAGAGAACTTGGAATTGAGCGCTCAAATTTTCCGAGTAACCTAGTTGTTATTAAATCTTGTAATGGTGTAAAAATCTTCAAAATTGGAGTGGTATGATGAGATTTCCTATGTATATTGGTTAATTTGATATGGAATGACCCTTTCTACGCTCAGAAAGTTTTCTCTATTGGATTCTACTCTGACTTTTTTCATTTGATAAATTTCTGAAAATTATTTGAATTTATTTAGAAATGAAAGAAACTCCACAACACAACAAAAAATCTTCACTAAAGACCTTCAAATCTCTTGTTAATGGTTCAGGTATGATTGTTTGATGGTATTTCCATAGCAACACCCTCCACATACTGTTTTATAAGCATAAATAAATTATTAATTTTAATGCAACTATTTTTATCAAATTGATATTTTTTCTGTAATGATTTGGTTTTTTTTTTTTTTAACTAATTTTAGGGTTTAAAGAAATAAATGATTTGTTTCACTTTAAGTTTTGTTTAAAATTTTTTTTTTTTTTTTTTTTTTTTTTTTTTTTTTTTTTTTTTTTTTTTTACCTATGCAACAAATTTCTTTCTATATGAGCTGCAAGCAATAATCAACAACAATAATTTGCTTAAGATTACTGCAGAAAAGAACTTATCATCATCTTCTTCACTGTCCGTTTTAACATTCTCCATGGACTAGTTGAGGTACTGGACTTCTAATCTTCTACGTTTTGCATTTACTATTTACATTCTTTGGAATTTCACTATTAACTGCCTCAATCTAGGCCATCGTAGGTCTTCATATTACAAAATTTCTTCCATCCAGAGCGGTTTTGATTGGTAGAAATGTATAGGCACCGAAAAAAATTCACCCTAACTAAGAAATGCTTTCTGACCTTTTGTTTCTTTTAAGAGAAAGTAAAATTTCATATTTATTTGCAGTTTTTTTTTTTTTTTAATTTATGAGGTGGCATTAAAGTTTGTTTCAAAAGCTTCTTTTAATCATGTCAAAGAACACTATGTCATAAAAGTAACCATGTTGCTTCACAATGTTTTTTTTACTGTGATTTTGGTATCCAGGTTGGAGATTGAAGAAAGGAAAAGCATGTGGTTTCTTCGATACACTGGATTTTAAAAATATTTTTCAAAACTGAAATCATGCTATTTTTTTTGTTTCCTATTCTTGCATGAAAAAGTTTTTAAACAAGAAATGGTATTTTAACATTAGCTATGTATACTTTTTGATAATTGATTACTACGGTAAATCTGTTTAATCTATTCATGAATGAGCTAAAAATAGCTATATGACTGAGCACAAAACTACTTCGTTTTTACCTTTTTCGCTATGAAGCTTATAGAAGCAAAACTACACAAAAAAAAATTAATTTTGTTATTTTTCTAGATCAAAAGACAAATTTTTGACTTCATCTTTAAATAAAAATTAGAAGCTTACATCTAATTGTTTATAATATCAGATTCATTTATTTATTTAACAATAGTAACACTTACATAGTTAAATGAAAATATAATATAATATGATAAATACTAATACAAGCCAACAAATGCATTGATGATCAATAAAAAAAAAATAGAAAATTTGAAAATTTTTTTATTAACAAGAGGACCAACCTTTTTGACTTTAAGAAAAATAACTGTTTCAATAAAAACTTAAGATATATGCAACCAGACGAAGAATAATTAGTTCACATAGCAGATTAGTTCAAATTGTAGTCCGTGAGGGTGTAATAAGCTTCAAAACAGACATCAGGATATGAACCTAGTTGTGAGGAACAGAAGCGACAGATGTAAACGGTTTTCAAGGTATGTCCTTGGGTGGTTTTCTTACTGTGATGGTAACACACTCAACATCTTTTGTGTGGTCTATCACTTCTACCTTCATTTTCTGGTGTTATCATATGAAGTAAGTTGGTCAGTGATGAGCACAAGGGTTACAGGGGATTTTTGGAGTTAGTGCAAAAATCAGCTTGATGCTTGATGCAGCGGAAAATCCAAGTATGTAATTTTCTGTTGATAGCTTGTACATAAATCTCATGTGAATTTCAGCTGCATTGAAGCATTAGATGAATAGCATGCTTTTTGTACCATTTATAAGTTTTACGAAGGGACTGGATTCCATGGAGCTGTTGATTTACCCGGTCAACACCACCCATTTGCTCATTTTATGAGTTTACCACAGGTGGTTTAATGATTGCATTAGCATCTTTTTCGCTTGTTCCATTTTTAACCTTTAAAGAATTATGGTTCGATACCGCCCCAAAGACTTAAATCATGCGCACATAAATTCTCTCCTCTGGTTCTTGCACATTTTATGGTGGCTGTAATTTTAACGGGCATTTATTCAACAGCATGATGCGATTTTGGATGTTTATTCAAAACTTTTACATGATTTTATTTTCACTTACATTTGGAGCTTTCTTTATTTTAAAATCTGGGGAATTTAATCTTAATCTTAAAATTAATTTCATTATGTTAAGCACACAATTGTGTGTCCAAAGTATTACTGAGAGTTGGATCTTTAGTTGTTTGCTTTTTTAAATATTTTCCATATTGAATTTTTCACAAATCACAAGACAAACAAAGCAAGGAATACCAAATCATTGATGGGACACCCAAAATGACTGGTGGCAGCCACAGCAAAACTCTGTTGATGTATAAGTCAAAAGGAAAACCTTTGGGCTAGGCACGTAATAAAAATCTATAGTAGATATACTTAAAAAGTCTACTAATGCATGTAAAGTCAATATGTTGACATTAAGTTTTAAAAGTTCTGATGCTGTGATGTCTGATGTTGATGATTTAACACAACAAAATAATATGCTCCAAAAATAGGACATAAATACCCATTGGTAGTATATTTAGCATCACAAAAAGGGTGTTTATGCAAAATATGCATGAAATATGAAGAGGGTGACATATATTGATGAGAAAAGGGTGTAAAATACGTTCTTAATGAAAATCCGTATCTCATCTTCAAAAAACATAAACGATCATCAAAAATTCTGTAAAAATAATATCATACTTAGCAAAAGAAAAATTTAAACCAAAATAGCAAAATAATGGGAATAATGAAAAAAAGATAAGTAGGGATCTTAAAAAATTTCTTTTAACTATTTGTTTTTTGCTGAAAAGAAATGGGCCATAACAAAATACTTTGCAGATATTTTTGACTATCTGAAATGTCTAGGCAATGACGGCATATATATGATTTTAATGATACTAGCTTTCGAATAACATACTTTTCAAAAACGACCATGAAAGAATTTTTGGCTCTTTTGAGCAGACTTTTTGCAGCTTAAGATTTTGTCCTTATGACTAATTAAACAACTAATTTTGGCAGATCGAGATCAATTGTCAATTTTTATTAGATTTGTCAAGCCTTTTATTGGTCTAGTTAAAATTGTGGGTGGTAACAGCACAGAAGGAATTTTTAATAAAATAAAGAATGATGGCATGGAGAGTAAGTACTGATACTATGTGAGGACAACTCATAAGTCTGTAAAGGTTTTTTTCACCGTTAGGCTCTACATTCAAAATGTATAAAAAACCAAAATCATAAACTTCTGTGCAACTCTTACCAGGATTTGAAATTCTAACTGATGTTGGTTGACATAGTATGAATTAACATTTGGAAAATGACAAAGGTTCATTAGTTGAAACAGCTGTTTTTGGCAAAGCGCAAATTTCAATTGTAAGTTTCAGACAAGAGAATGCAGCAAAATACAAAGGAGAAAAACCTGTTAATGCTTCTGATGTTTAGAACAACTTTTCTTAAAATTTTTCAAATCTTCATTACTAATTACTTTGAATACTGCTAATTTTGAAACTGAAAAACGTTTCGCCAATGATCCATAAATAAATTTTTGCGGCTGTAAATTTTAGGAATAAAAAATTATTACAAAAATTTTTTTCATTTTCTTTGTTATTTATCAAACCTGGGAAATTTTTGGAATAAAGTGAATTAATTAAGGCACCTTGAAGGAAAGGGTTTTGACAAGAATAAAATGGAAAATTGAAGAATTTTATTTTTTTGATTTTTGCAAAAATTTTAATTATTTTTGAATTTAAGAAACATATAAAAACTCATTCAAATCAAATTTGAGATCAGAGCAGATCCAAATTTAGGTCATTTAAAGCATGCCCCCAATACCCAAGCAGTTTTGAATCACTACCTTTGGCAGTGATATATCGATATTCCCAAGAATGGTCCAGATACAGCCATATATTTCAATACTTTTCATTTGTTCGTTCAGTTAGTATTGTCCATCCTTTCTAATTGATCATACCATTGCAGCCTTCTATGATGTATAGTTCTAAACTTCCAATCTATTTTTTAAATGCTAATAAAATTCTTGAATATCTCATGAATGTTTTGGACTCCTGGCAATACTAGTAACAGAATCTAACGAATTCACTCGCTTCTGTCCCCATCATTCAATCTGCTGTGACATTTTCATCATATTCTTTTTTCTTCGTCATTTTTATTTTTTTTTTTTACTTTTTGAAATTGGGTGGAAAAGGTCGTATAGGTAGAAAATTTACAGTTGTTTATTTTTTTTAAATTCTTGTTTTTTGGTATTATTGTATTACCCAAACCGAACTGGTTTGAAATTGAAAGCAAATTCATACCTGGTAAATGCCCTGTAAAAGAGAGAAAACAATTTTTTTTTAATTTCTTTATTCAACCAGCTTATTGTTTTAATAAATTAAGGAACAACTTTTTGTAAAAAGCCAGAATTCACAATTGCTATGATAAGATTTTCTAAATCTAATTTTTGGGCAGTACAATAATTATTTAAAAGTTTTGTTTTTGCTGTATTTATCGTTAATTTAATATTGTTGAAATTAAATATATGACAATACAATAAAAATACAATATTAATATTCTGTGTGTTGCAAATTAAAGGTTTATTTATGCAGTTTTGCAGAACATGTAAAATAAATGTATTTATTTTCGTGGAACGGTGTTGTTTATGTCAATATCTTCAACTGGTCATAATATTTTTAATGCTTATCTTACAAAAGGTGGGTCATTATTTTTTAAAACAGCAGTTTTGGAGAATGGAAAACAGGTTTTTCCTGTTTTTTCCATTTTTTGAGACTATTTGTATTTATTTTACATTATTGTCTAAAGACTGCTCATTCCAAATTAATGTGACAGCTAATCAATGTTAGATTAATTGTTTTACCTTTGAAATCTTAGTGACTTTTGTCCAAGCTTTAACAAAATAAAATCAATCAAGTATTTAGTGATGAATTTGTGTTGGTCCAACACAGAAGTTACTTTTTATAAAGGGCGATTGTAATAATTTATAAACTCTCTGTTTGAAATGCTATTTTAGTCTCCTGTTTTAAGTGAATTTTAATTTTTTCAGGGTCATTTCTTTCCATTTTTTTAAGGATAGTATCTTTTTTTCTTCAGGATTTTTCTTAAATTTTTCTGACTATGTAAGGAATTTAAAAACAATGCACATGATCTAAACAATATAACAAACTATTTTATTTTTCGAAAGAATTTACTAGGATAATTATTTGAAGAATAAAGTTTCCATGCAAATGACACGTTTTTTATTTTTGATATTTTTTTCCCCATTTGATAACACTTGCTAAAGCAGTGATATATATATACATATACCCATTCGGATGTTTAAACAAAAAATTTTTAAAAACTCAAACATTATAAGTGGTCTAATTTTCACATTAGTCACAATTTTAATCCCATTTCTTTTATTGAAAATTTTTCTTATCTCATATAGCAGGCGTTATTCTAGGAAAATAATTTGAGCATCATTAGATGGGTTTTGAGGGTGCCCTGTATGTCAGTGTTGAAATGTAAGGCTTCCCGGAAAATATCAAGCAATAGAAAACATTTCAGGCAATTAGAAAGCGAAAAATAACGAGAGAGAGCAAGTGGAAATTGACCATAAATGTTATAAAGTTCACTTTCATTAATAACTTTTTTTTTTTTTTATAACAAATTATGCGTTTAATCGAATAATAATTAACAGTTTCTGTTATATGTAAATCTTGTTGGGCTTGAAATATACTTAAAAGCTAAATTGAAATTAAATATTCTTTTTAAGAGTTTTAAAGCTTAGGATTTACTAGTTTCCATGAATCTTATTTTAAACACCAGCCCATTTAATAAAGTTTTGATATTTTATGCCAAAAATTCAAGAGGGTGATAAATAAAGTTTTAAAAGATGACTGGAAATGTGATAAATTTAATAATTTTAGACAAATATTTTGGTTTTTGCTGTGAGCTTTGATAAACGTATGTGACTTTTCTTTAAGTGTATTAAATTTTTAAAGTACCATCTCCAAGGTGTTTTCATCATTGTGATATGTTTTATGACAGAGATTGGGATGATTTCATTATTTTTTGCTGGACACTTATTTACCCTTATTAATGTAGCAAAAAAATAAATACTTGAACATGTATTATTAAATTCCGTAAAGCTCTGTAAAACCAACATGCTTGAAATGATATCTTTTTCAAAAAATTATTTATGTTAAGTCTGAATAAAGACTTAGGCTATATTGACAAGATAGTCATGATATAAAATTTATTTAGTTGAAAAAATAATGATGAGATTTAATAAAATGGCTCATTTTGTCACAGTGGAACATTTTTCTGCTCGGTAACGTAAAGTTCCCAATTTGTTTGGCAAGTTATTTTTAAGTTGGATGAATATAGACCGGCAATTTGGCAAAAGTGATCAAATATCAATAGGCACATTTCTTTGACAAGTTCCTTGCGTTTTGTTAAAATTCTGGGTTACTTGACACACTTTGCTGGTAATCTCGGCTACAAGCCCAAGGCTTATATTTATTCAAACCCACATTTTGATTGGCTTATAACCGGGGGAGGAGGAGTTATATCTAGGTGGCTTATAAGGAGAGATATTTTTGTGCCAGACCCTAAAATTTGAATGGGTCCATGGGCTATTATAAAGTTTAACCAGTAAAAATTTCTAAAAATTTGAAATCTCTCTACAGCCTCATTTTTGAGACCTAATATTGAGTAAATTTGCGGATTTTTTTTTTTTTTTTTTCTGATCGAGTTTTAAAGAGTTATAGTTTCCAAGGTAGCAAATGGTTCAGAAATGGTTATATTACATGTCTCCTTGTGGTTTAAATTCACTCGAAAATGAAAAAAAAATTTCAATTGCAAAAAAAAAAAATGCAATTTTTGAAATCCAATATAGTAACAAGTTTTTTTTTTTTTTAACTATCACAAGAATTTTTAGATTTGTAGGAGATAAGCTTTAGGAGTATTTAGGGTCTAAAGTTAGCATTTGTTTCCAAAAAAAAATTTAATTTTTCTGAATTTTCAAATGGCATGGATCAAAAAATATTGAACTTATATGAAGGTAAAATTTTAAGGAGGGCTTAATTATATGAGGGGCTGAAAGTGGTAAAATTTTCAATCAATTCTGAGATGTTGCCCATGGAATCATTTCAAATTTTAGGTGATTTTGCTTGGAATGAACCTTCTGACTTAGCACGCCATTAATTTGTCAAAATCTATATTCAAAATTTAACTTGGTCTTTTGTAAGAAAAATAAATTTAGAAATGACAAAATAAATATGTTTTTATTTTACTATATTATATTTTTATGTGAAAAAATAAATTACATCTTTGTTACAAAATAAAATGTTAAAAATAACGTAACTAAATATTTTTGTTTTTCTGAATAAATGAAAAACGTTTGTTTGTTTTCATATTAAATTTGAACCTTACTTCAATATAAAATTATTTCGATGTAAACTTGTTGTCTCCAATTTAATTACAGTAAAACAGCTCACAGATCACTTTTTCTATATGGTGTAAACAAGAGGTAAACATACTTCAAGAAATACAAATAACCAACAAAAATGATAAATTTTAAATATGAAGTTTAAAGTTTTGCTCAGCACCCAACATGGATGGCGTTTATTGACTGTATACAGATCTAATCACATTTTTCTTTTTCTTCAAAGTTTCAACAAAATGTTTGTATACATCCTCAGAAATTTGTTTTTGGAGACTCTGTTCCAATGTGAAGCAGTTTGTCTAGATGGGTTTGGGACAACTGGTTTTTAAGTGGATTTAACTCCTTTGATATGGCATTGGCAGTCATATATTTCCTCAAACGGTTTAACGTATAGCACTTGCGTTCATTTTACAACATTTGGACTTCTTTAAAGTTATTTGATTTTATAGCAGCAATAAAAATTATCTTGCTTTCTATACATTATAAAGTTGAGAAGCTTTCCATTTTTATGTTATTTAACCCAAATATGTTCATATTCTTTCACCGAAGGTAACATATTTTAAGTTTTCATTTTCTGAATTTACTTGTTTTCAAACTTTGACATGAAGATAAACAACAGTAAAGGCTATCTTGTCACCTGTCAATAAATTTTAGTATTAGGCCCAAATATGGTCTTTTTTTAACTAAAGTTTTCTATGATGTTGACAAAATAAACTTTCTGATAAATGCTGCATATCATAAGGTTTTATCAATCATTTTTGGCTTAATAAAGCTTCAGAATGTTGAGATCTTGCCAAAATCTTTGCATCGTTTCATGAAATATTTTTCCTCTTATTCCTGAAAGTATCTCTGAACTGTTGTTTTGAAAGTTTTATCAGATCTGTCTGCCAAGTGCCAAGGACAAATCCTTAAAAAGTAATTTTTAGATATTGCTCACAATGTTATGTATATGATACTGTTTCCAATCATTTATCATTATATCATTTCCCCTATACTAGTAAATTTATTTCTTTATAGAGTTACCAAATATCTACCTCCCAGGGGCTAGCAAATTTAGCTCCTACAAAACCAGTCTTCAAGAATATTGCCAAAAGTCTAAATTTCCCCCTCCTACCTACAAATCAGAAAAGAATGAGTCTGGTGACCAAAGCTCGTCTGTTTTGATTGACTGCCAAACTGTTACTTCTAACATTTACACAAAAAGTGCAAAAGATGCTGAGCAAAATGCTGCATTTGAAGCATTAAAGTGTCTTGGATATTTGCCAAATAATGCTGTTTACACTTCTAATAAAGGTTTGTATATTATTGTTTAATTTTCTTTAACCACAGTGAATTTTTTGATTAGCCAAAGTTTTTTTTTTTTTTTTAATTTATTTGACTCTCTGCAAAGGTCTAAATACTATCTTTGTTCCGCAAAACGATAAAACAACGTTTTTGACTTTTCGAAAAGTTAATATGCTAAAATTTTAGATTGTGTTTAGAAATATTATTTCTTAAAATATTTGGCATATTTCATGTTAAAGTTTTGTTTGATTTGATGAAAAACTAGCTCAATTGTATCGAAGTTTGGGTTTGTAGAGGTAAACTTGAGTAAAGTCAATTTTAAAACCTTTTATGTGACAACTTTTCATCCTTTTTCTAGTTTTTCTTTTTCTTTTTTTTTTTTAACGTTTGATGGCAGGTGCCTACCAAAAATTTTTTGGCTCCACATAAAGTTTTCAATCTTTGGTCCATAAACAAAGAAGGTCATTTTCTCAAACAATAATTAAGTAAAAAAACTTTTTTTGTTTTTTAATCAAAACAGCTCCAAATTCTCATTGCTTGCCAGTGGTCTTAATTTAACTGAAAAGAATTAGTTCTAAAAATTTAATTGTGTACAAAAATTGCAGCTCCACGAACTTCTTATTGAAGTTTTTATTTCGATTTTTAAAGGACTTTACATTTTGAAAACCTAGTAGCTCTACAACGACATATAATCTAAAAATGGAGTGTTTCAATTCTTCTGAAAAATTTTTGATAATTCTCAACTTATTTTAAGATTTTATCACATTCATTGGCTAAGCCTCAAAATATGTCAGGTTTAAATCTTCTGTAATCAATGTTAATTACTTCAGCTATATCAAATGTGCTTTGTGAGATTATGCAATATTTTAAACTTTCTTTTTTATTTTTATATGTGTTTATTATCAGTAAATGGACTCTAGAATTGATTAGGTTTAATGAAACAAACTGATAACATTTCCTATTACGCTCATCACACCACTGTATATATGCATGATTTTTTTGAGCATTAGTCAGCTAATCAAATGTGGTTGCTCCTAACGCACTTGTTGGTGTCTAATAATTTTTGTTCTCATCCTTAAATAAATCTGTTTCCCATTTCTCTTTTGCTATCTCTTACTTAATAGGCAGTCCAAATCAGGGTTTGCTTATTATTTTTCACACCGGAACACTTTGATTATTTTAATAGTATTTATGCACAAAGATGCACTTCTTCTCATAGAATATTATATTTAATTATACAAAACGTATTCAAAATAGTTTTTAAGTGACGATATTCCCTTAGTTAATATTAGTAGTTGTTTGAAAATTGTATTCTATGTGAAACTGTTAATGTTATTGTTCCTCTCTGACATTTTTGCTTTTTTAGAAAATAATTAGGAAAACAAAAGCACTCATTGCAAAATAAACACTGAGAATATCTTCAGAGTTTGATGGCCTAAGCTCACCCCAAGAAAAAATCGTTTCTGAAGGTAATTTTGTGATATCTGTGTATTCATATAAAAGTTTAGAACTATCAAAGCTCTCTGTAATATAATTTTATCTTTCTAGGGTTGAGATATTTATTAGAATTAATTTAGAATAAGAGGTATATGTTTTGTAGCATTTCGTGGTAACTAAAATTGTCAATATAAATATAATATAGGCTCTGTTATATTACCTTAATTCTTTCTTACTTAATGTATAAATATTATAAATTAACCTATTTTGGTATATTGTATATCTTACTTGTCAATATAACCTATAGGAAATATTCTACAGGGAAAGTTTGGCTTTAATTGACTTAAAATTGACTTATTTTTCTATAATCTCTGTTTTAGGATGAGTGTTGTATACATTATACTGATGCAAGTCATGTGATGAAATTAATACTACCTAGAATATGTAAAACATTGAAACGTGTAGCAGAATTTCGAGAAGAAAAAAACAGAAAT
This sequence comes from Euphysa ruthae, assembly GCA_035046665.1. NCBI lineage: Eukaryota > Metazoa > Cnidaria > Hydrozoa > Anthoathecata > Corymorphidae > Euphysa > Euphysa ruthae. The sequence continues at coordinate 8,271 of JAUZNK010025387.1, read as the reverse complement.
ACGAGCTGTAACATCCATCAGAATAGCTGTAAAATTCTTGATGAATCTTTTCTCAAATGTTTCAATTACCGAATATCATTAAAAAAAATTATAAATTATTTACAAAACATAATTAACAAGATAAACTGATGCGAAGATAAACAAGTGCTCAGAGATTAAACAATTGCTTTTCAAGAAATTGTTATATACTTTCATAAATTGTCTGCCAGTTCACCTATAGCACAAATTTTCGTGTTGTTGAAGATGTTGGAAATAATTTGGTAAACTTAACTAACAAATAACAGCGTTCATTGAAAAGTATCTCTGTATAGAAGTTGAAAAAATATTTTATTGAAATTAATTTCAAAGCATTCATAGAAATTTTATAAATTAACCCTATTATAAGTTAATTCATAAAAGCAAACAATTGAACCTAAATAGCATAAAAAAAAATTCAATTTGCAGTGGTCTATCAGTATTGTCAGAAGCTGCAACGACAGCTAGAAGATAAATCGAAATCTGTCTTTGCAATCAAAATATCTGCATCACTTTTTACAAGGATACCAAGTGTTTCCAAGTCTTCAGATAAAATTTTTAAAGTGTTGCTTTATTTTTTGGTTAAGTAGAGGCATTCCTTATGTGATTATCACCAATTTATCCCTTGATATGGCAACTTTTGGCCAATTAGCTTTACTCCTGTGTTTTTGCAGATTTTGAGATCGAATCTATATCAAATACAATACTAATGTCCACGTATCTATTGCATCTTCTCTTTATGAATTGATATTATTTGTTTTAAAAACATTTCCATAATGGATTTTTAGAGAGCAAGTCACTTTTTGTAGTAGTACACCACCATTAACAGCAAGCACATTAGTGTCAATCTGCTTGGTAAGTTAAGTGATATAAAAAAAAACTGAATTTATATATCATGATATCTTTGAATAGGGAGGTTGTTTTCTGACTTCAGTTCGTATTTAAAATTGGCCATATCAGAATTAAGCATGTGAACATGGCTAAACTTCTCTCATTTTAGCATCATCTTAGAAATATACCCCTGAACTTCTCTGTCAAGGTCTATGGCAGTGTCACAATTCGTGTTGTCACTATTGGGTGCTGTAAGTCATAATGCAAGTGATTTCCATAAATGCTCTTCATGACCAAAGGGTATGATTGGTGAACCATGCAGCAAGTTCTGTCATTTGTCCATTGTTGCTGGCATGGCACACTTCCGCTGCGAGTTATTAGCCACCTATATTTTTTAGACTCCTCCTAAGAACTTGGTCAATAACTAGGTCTCTCCATAGACCATTCCAACACTTGTCACTACATTGAACAACACTATATCAATGTTCTATGAAACTTTCGTAAGACCAAAGATAAGATATTGGAAGTTCTCATATATTCTGCAAATAAAGATAAGCTGACATTGCATAATAAATGTAATCTTTTGCAGCAAAATGCAAAATGTTTATCATTTGATAAACTACACTTAGGTGCAAGCTCCAGATTCCAGTGGATGCTGTCTTAATGAACTTTTTTGTCACGTTGATATAATATAGAAACTTGACCCAGAGCCTGCAGGTTTTGAATTGTTAATATCATCGTTAGGTTCATCTAACTTGTGGCACAATTCTCTAAAGCTTTTTAAGTCACCAACAGTATCATAACAGTTGTCAAGGGTACTTAAAACAACCTTAATGCTATAATCAATTACCTGATAATATTTTTTCATTCTAATTTATGGTATCTTCAACAAATTGTAACTTCTTCTATTCCTGCACTGCTTAGGAATAATACATTGGCTCATCGCCTACTTAACTTACACTGCCGGAAAAGTTACATAAAAGGCCTGTTTTTAAAACAGGCCTTTTATGAAAAGTTGTTGTTGTTTGGAAATCAAACTTTCTTTGCATACTGCACAATAGGGTCTTTTTGACAATTTTTTGACAATGTAACCAACAACAACAAAGTAAATGCTGGACAGGCTGACCAAGCTTGCACCTAATCAGCAAATGATAAAACAAATTCAGGTTTGTTGTCTTCAAAAATAGCCGAAGGTCCAAGTCAGTTTGCTGTGTTAAAAAGTTGCTTGGTATTACAGACAGCAAAAAGTTAAAAAGATAAAAAGTTCCTGTCTGTCAGGAAAATAACTTTTGGTGACTGCAAATGTACCTTCATCACAATTAGCTAGAATTAAAGAAATGTTTTTTTTTTCCCATGATGTATTGTTTGATATGTTAATTTCAGTGGTTTTCTCAAATTTCCTTGCCAAATTTCATCCTTTCCTCATATAACATTCGCCTAGAAATAAAACCCTAATTTGAATGATGGAAACACAAATTTCTTATGATTTAATTAGTTGTTTCTAACATTTTTTATCAAATGAACAATGTCAAAAAATAAATAAATTTTCAATGAACCACGATACGCTGGATGGTATATGAACAGCTTATTGCCACCAATACATTTTTTGTATTAAAGTAAAAACACTGGCATTAGAGGCCAGTTATATCAGTTATTATTGCTCGAACTTTGAACCCTGCTTCCATTAAATTGTACATGCAGCTATTTATTTCATCCTTTAACCATTCTCTGCTGAATTTAGTTTCAGGGGACGACTTAACAACATATGGAACAGATTTTTTTCAAAGTCACTCATAAACACAACTATCGCTTTGTAACCATATTGTATACATATTAACGTTCTTTATCCTGTCCCACGACGCAACCACTGTAATACTGAACAAACTTTTGCAAATACATTTCATTGATTAATAACACACAATCTTTGGATAAGTATTCTTTCTCAAGCAAAAGTTTTGCGACTTTCACATTCTATTCCACCAGAACTCGACATGATGCAAAAATATTCGCTATTTTTGTATGCTTGTAGTGGATGCGGCACCACTATAAAAAATATTCAATATAGTATTTGAAGATTAGATTGAGAAAGGCCTCCCACCCCTCATAAACCTCAACATAAATGATCAAATTAAGATGTGCAATACTACATTACTTGATATCTTTAATAATTTCATTTCTCACTAAACTGTGAAACGTAAACCGAAAGATTCCCCTTAGATTAATGAGTACACGAAAGCTGAGTTAAAATGAAAAATCGCTATATACACGAAAAACATAACATGCAGGATGATATCTAAATCTGTTTCTATTTGATAACTTCTTCCCAGGATAAGTATCTATGGAATCTAGGTAATAAATTGAATAACATTATAATCCCAAAAGCATAATTAGAATTTCAAAGATTCCACCCTTACTTCAATGATATCAATGATGTGTTTATATCTCACTTTAAAAACAAGACAAAATTCGTTAAGGAATTTTTTTGCTTTTGATTTGATGCCAAACCCACTGATTCACTAGGACAACTTGCATAACACAAATGGCAACAAAATCTTCTATTCATTCTGAGAGACTGTCTCCTACATCAGTCTGTTTTTACCCATTCACAGTTCATTTACTGGTATGTCACCATAATATTTTTTAATAAGCTGTTAAATGTTACATTTTTCTTTTGTAATCTATCAAACAATATATTTTATGTATATTTTTCATTACCTTTTTATGTTGACTTAAGGTATGTCAATGGTAGTATCTAAACAATGTAATACTGTATATCAGTGATTGGCGATGGACAGATGATCAAGACAAAGTTGTCTAAAAAAAGACTGAGTTAGATCCTTTCATCTGGTTGGCTCCCCAACGTTGTTTGTTTCAAATGTAAAAATGGTACAATAAGTCAGTGACATACAACATTAAAAAATGGTATATTGTATGTTACAGTGTATGTAGACTGTCATGGGGAGGCTTGAAAAAACCAATGCACATGCCAATAGAACCTGAAACCTTGAAAAATTGGATAATATTGACTCAAATAGAAATATAAAATATTTATGTTAATTGCACTTTCTATATAGTTTTTTGACATGCAAACATAAAATAGAATGGATTTTATTCAAAACTTTGTATATCGTATTTTTTTTTTATGGAGATATAAGAATGTGTCATATAGTAAACAATACCACCAAATTTCAGAGGCTACAACGGCAAGATATTTATATGTTAATTTTCGTGAGCAAACTAGCGATACCAAATATGGCGACGTTGCAATTTATTCCTGGTTCACCTCTAATGCAAGTTTTTATGCTAAGACTAAATTTATTTGCAAATACGAGTCCAAAAATTGAGCAAACCCGACTTGTTTAAAGGTTTACATTAAAATATATGCTGTCCTTCTGAAATTCTTTGTGTTGAAATAAATAAATTTGCTATGCTGATCATTTTAAATATGACAAATATTTTTGGTTACTAGTTCTAACTGGGTTAAATTTATTTTATTTGAATTTTTTACTGCTGGAGTGGTTTTCAAAGCAGAACAAAATATTTTTTTCTCAAAAGTTTATGTCTAGATTCTGCAGAAAGCTGATTCTGATTTCTTTAACCATACCAATTTTCACCCGAAGATACAATTTTTTGATATTTTCAATCTTTCCATTTGGTGTAATTTTAGAAAATGATTATTGTGTTTGAGTGATTTTTGTGCTGAAGCAATTTCTTATGGATTTCATGGCAATTTTTAATTTGTCTAGATATACATTAAAATAAATATAAAGAGCTTATTAGCTGTTGATGCAGATTAATGTAATCAACTTTCTTAGTAATTTATCAAAAATTGTAAATAATGCCTTGAAATCTTCATTAATATTTTCAATCTAAAGAAAATATTTTTGGTTTGTGCCAGCATTCTATACTTTATTTGCGTTTTGTTTAAATCTAAGGATGTAAATGTTCGTTACATTTAAACTAGTTTCATGGGTATTTTTGTGACTTTGTAATTTTTTTCCCTGAGTAAACTTATGCCAAATCTTAAAATTTTCATGATATTTGCTTAAAGTATGTTTATTTACTATTGCAGGTGAAAAGAGATCTGCTACAAATCAAGATACACCAAGCAGCAAAATGATGAAAGTAGATGTAGATTCAACGAAAATTGGGAAAAGTAAACTGAATGAGTTAGCACAGAAAAATGGCCTTCCCACTCCTGTATATCATACTGTTTTGTCTACTAATGGCTACTTTACTACGGTCACATTCAACGGACTGTCTTATAAAGCAGCAGCATGTCATGCTAAGAAACGAGATTCTGAGCAAGATGGTGCATTCACTGCTTTCAAAGCTTTGACATCAGCTGATCAATTTTTTGACCCAGCATGCAACACAAAGCCACTGAACGGTATTTTTCATTTACATTATGTTGTTTACATGCTAATAAATTTTTAAAAGGCTTTTTAGGTTCGTTGGCCAATTTTTTATACATATTTACATATACATATTTAATTATCAATTTGTTTTGAAAATTGTTTTATTATAGCTTCTAGCAATATTAAACCTGTAGCACTTAACTTTGCTAAGGGATTGTTATCAAGTAGATCTATAGCACATTTTCTTATTCTTCTAGCCATTTTAGAATTTGATATTTTGTGTAAATCTCCTTCACCTTTTCCACAAAAGATGCACCATTACAGCTTTAATCTTCAATTTATATATTTGATAACTCAAAAAATACAGTTTTTCAGACCATAGTCTTCTTTTAAATATTGGTAAGCACAAAATAGCCTATACCCCGATATTTTTAGTAATATGAAATGTTTTGCTACTTTTCAGCTACCATCTTGAAAAAATCCTCCATTTTGAATTTTTATGATGGGATTCATAACTAAAATGACTTAAAACGCCATACAGAACATGTTGGCAAAATTTCATGTATTTAGCAAAAATCCTACAATTTTATTAAAATCAGGCCATAATTTCCCGGACTATATATAGACTATTGATAGATGGAGAATGTGTTTTAACGCATTGATAATTTTAGATTATTTCAGCCTTTGGAACACCGAATAATTCCTAGCAGATATAACAATAAATAAGTTGTTAACCTTTTAAAGACACTTTCATCAATAAAACCTCTTAAATAGAAATTTCGTATGTTTAGAAAATCTATTTAACCTAATTGATAATCTTGGCACTTTATAGAAGTTTGTGCATAATAAATAAGCCCATGAATATTTTTCTAACAGTTGTAAAACACATTCTGATATTTTTTATATAAATCTTTGAAGTTAATACATAGATTATTGGTATGTACATGAAAAGAGATTTTTGAATCAGTACACGCTAATTTAACTTTATATTTAATATTAATGCATTTAAAAAGGTCAATAAATATTTGATTTGCTTGTATTAACAATGGATAATCTATACCCCATTCTAGTTCCTATTTTTCAAGAAAAATTCCTCATTATATATTATTTGTAGTTTAGTTGACTATCTTGTATTTGCACTGCTCGTTCTCGGGTTACTACTGTTGTACTCCTGAAAGGAATAAAGTTCTATAAGTTAATGTCCGTCTGACCAGGTATTTCCTTCAAAATGGCTCTACCAAAAAGTCTTAAAGTGGCAAAAAAATATACTTTTTAGGATAATAACAATAGTCGTTTTCAAGGATTTTTTTACACAAAGCTAATGGGATTTTTAGGATATTGTGTCCAAAAAAAATTTCTTAAATTATGGCTGATGTTCTCGGACAATCAAAAAAAACGCTTGATTTTTCTGAAGTTTATATCTCCAGAAAGGCTTGTCTGTTATTGTTTATTATGATGATGTTATATTATTAAAATAAGCGGTAATAGTGTTACTGATGACTGACTTGCCCATGGACATGCCAAAACGGCCCAAAATTGCCAAAAATGAGACTTTTTTAGATAGTAACAAAAATCTGTTCTGAGGATTTACAAATTTTTTGCATTGCTGTTGTTGGGATGATTCTGTAACATCCTATGTTATTTGCATGTCTGGTATTAATATATAAAGGATTGCTGTTGTTGGGATGATTCTGTAACATCCTATGTTAATCGCATGTCTGGTATTAATATATAAAGGATTGCTGTTGTTGGGATGATTCTGTAACATCCTATGTTATTTGCATGTCTGGTATTAATATATAAAGGATTGCGAAAGCATGGAAAGCATGTCGGCAAGCCAAAATTAAAAATTGGAAAGTTTGGAAAATTAAATCAAAGTAAAGCAAAAACTATGCTCTAGCCAAGAATCGAACCCGAGACACAAGAATGGAAATATTGATAGTTAAAACTACACTGACAGCGCATACAAGAATTATCATAATTCCATATAATATTTATATTTGTATCTGCAGAAGAAGATTGCAACAGATTTCAACAAACGAAAAATTTTCTTACGCTACCAGTAATTAATATACAAAGGTGTAAATAGAAATAAATTCTGTGTCGACAGTATTGAGATTAATTTTGATTTGGTCACTAACAACAAACATATCACATTTACTGTCTCGATTGAATTATTCTGCGCTGTTCAAATATTATTAATAAAGAAATAGGGAAGCGAGTCAAAATATGAAAAAATAGGCATGATTTTCGATACAAATTTAGCCTAAAATAATGACCTGAATTTTCTGGGGAGTCAGAAAAAAAATCGTTTTTATAGAGAATTTTTCGCGTTACCGCCAAATGAGCTCCAGCTGCAAAGCTCGCTACCATTGTTTTTTTGTTTGCGTGGTAGTTCTATTTCTAAACTAAGACTTTTTTACAGGGCCTGTTTTTCCTGTTGTTTTCCTGTCGTCTTTAAGACAACTGTCGCCTGTGCCAATGTTGATTTTAGTTGTCTCCATTGTTTACGGTCACTTGCAAGATCTCAGATGATATTAAGATGATCAAGAAGCCATAGGGCTATTCCATATGTTGCCTTCAATTCCTTGAGATCTTCAACAACTTTTCTCCACGTCGTCCTAAATGCATTTCGAAAGCATTTCCAGTTATTAGTCCTATTACTTTTCCATACCGCCTTACAAAACATATTTTCATCCGTACGAGCAACATGAACAACCCAACGTAATCTTCTTTTCGTATTAAGTGCTGAATTGTTAGTTTTTCCAGATATGGTCCTAAAGCATGCCATTTCAAAAACTTATTCTGCTAGCCATGTAACGAATTCGTCATCTGTAGACATGGTCAATTTAGAATCTTCATCATCACTTGAAAATGAAAATGCGTCATTTTCGCAAATATGGCATTTACAAATTTCAGTACAGACAAGGTTATTTTGCAGCACTTGCACCTCTGTGACAAAACGATTTCCATTGGAACTACACATGGCTAGTAAGTAAGTAAGTAAGTATTTATTCACTATCAATAAAAATTTTACAAAATAAATGTTAAAAACGTCGTTTTAAAA
>JAUZNK010025376.1:0-19850 GCA_035046665.1 Euphysa ruthae | reverse complement strand
AAGTATAAGGGGTTAACAGTCCTGAGTCCAACTTTAATACAAGTATTTTAAATGTGCTTATACTACATATCGCTTTAACAGAATCTCATGTTATTTTATGTGGTCATTTTCAAAAAATCCTATCATTGAAGAAGTATTTATACAAAAATTACATTTTTTAATACAGTTTATTTACTTTTAGTAAAATCAGGAGAGAACCTCCTGATTTTACTAAATCTTCAAACAAATTACAAATAAATCCTAATTCTACATTTAAATTTATCTTATACTTCATTAAAAGTTATGAAATCAAAAGTAGGTAACTGGCCAACGTTTTTCCAAATTTACAGCAAAAGTGAAATTTGATTTCAGACTTTCAGAAACTCTATTAAAGGTAATATCTGGTAAAGAAAAAGATAAGGAAAAGAAGAAACTAAAAGGTGCTAAAAATAAAAAATTCTACACACCAACAAAACCCATAGCAACAGCAAATATAATTCATGACAGTTCTAATTCAATGGCAAAGAGAAATGCCTAAAAAATATTCAAACTACAAAACTAAAATAAAATTACCTTGGTGTTAGACAATCTTGCTGAAATGGCAGAATCAGCTAATACTTCTGTTGAAATAAGAAAACATGATGGCATTTACAAACTTTTTTCCATATTTAAAAATTAATATTCTGTCTAAAACTGGCCATAATTACTTTTATGCTTTAAAAAAACTTATTTTGCAGCATATAGGATAAATTAGGGTATTAAAGCTTAAATTAGTTGTTGTAATATTTTATACTCCTTACAAATTTTCGAATTTTACGAATTCTTCCAGAGAATTTTAAAAATTATGATTATTTCACTAAATATAAATCATGTATGGCAACTTTACACAAAATTTTGTGTACGTTTTGAAACCAAACCAACGAAAAATAAAAAAATACAAAAACAATAAAACACCATACAAGAAATACCAGAAAAATATGAACAGATCTAATGATAATAAAAACGGCTTTTCAGGTTAATGCATAGATCATCATTTAAGTATTAACAAACTAACATGTTGAAAATATACTAATGTACTAAATATACCAAAATCTAATCGCTACCCATTTCAGTCTACAAAATTACTAACATACTGGAATAACATAAAAGAAAAAAATCATTTATTCAGTTTACATAAACAAATAACATAAGCTGGACAAACTGTGATACCTTGCAGTGAATGCTTGAAACCAGACGAAGAATGAACCTAAAAGAAAAAAAATCACCTAATCAAATAATGATAAACTCAACAAAAAAACATTGAAAACAAATTTCATAACAAACTGTCAACAAGCCACCACTTGAAATTACTTTACAGGCTAAACAACCTGAGAAAAATGACATATTTTAGCTTAAAATTGGACAGTATAATGATGACATTAGTAAAACTGTACTTACACATAAAAACTTTGATTTGTTTTCTGTTAGCACTTTTTGGTCAAGTTTAATAGCCTCTGCAAACATATATTCATGAAATTGGTCCTGAAAATATAAATTTAACTGAGTGAAAATTAAAAATTAAAAATTGTTGTGTGCTTTCACTTTGACTGTGATTTTTGACCGGTAAACAACTTCTTATAGACTGTATAAATTTTTTTTGAATTCTTGAAAATTTTATTTCAGAGAGGTTCGGCAGTCCGTATATTTAGAATTGCTTTTTCATGCTTTCAGAGGTTCAAAATATTGGAAAAAAAATGGCCGGCAAAAATTAGCAACTTCTACATTTTCATGCTATTTAAATGAAAATGAAGTTGAAATTGACTTACAAGAGGATAGTGAAACTTAAGTAGAAACTTACTTAGTGAAATTGATCAAAACTGGAAAGAGGATGTTCTTAATAATTTTTTTAGTGATGGAGAGAGAGAGAGCAGTCAGAATTTTATGGCTTTTTAGACACTAAAAATAAAGAAAAAGAAAAAGTTATTTTTCTTCAGACGATGATGTTTATATTGCTCCAACTAAAGATTTTAGATTTAGATCTTTTAGATTTGCTCCTGACTGATGAATTGCAAGAGAGTATTTTTAGATAGAGTTCATGAGATGTGTTTAAGTTTATTTCTATGTCTGGGACAATAACACAATAACACACATTTATTTGTATTCAGCTCAATAAAAAATTATCTTTAAGAATTTTGTTTTTAAAAAAGATGGCATAATATGGTAAGTGAATATGGTTGGGGTATTTTTTGTTTTGAAAAGACAAAGGCATCAGCTAAAAAATGAACCCTCACTGAACTTCTACACTTTAATAGAACAGAAGTTGTGACCAATAGTGTAACGAGAGATTTCATTGCTGGCTTATAGTTTATAGATTAGAATTTTGACCACGGTGTCTAAAGGGTTAAGAAGCAAAATTGATTTCCTAAACATCTCCCTTTGTAGCTATGGTGTTGGACTCTTTTTTTGGTCTAGGGCTCTTTTTCTATTTTTTTAATTAACAAAAATTACTTAAATTAATTAATTAATTTTTTAGCTGGGTTTTAAATATTTTTTAAATTGGGCAACAAAACCATATTTTACCAAAAAAATTACATCAGTAAAAATAAAACTATATTTTGCATTGTTAACAAATGAGAAGCAATGATGAATTTATTCTAGCAGGAATTATTCTAGGAAGAATTAAAATTGGATGAGATCACGATCTTAAATGTAATAATTCAAATCCAGTTTTAATATTCCATTTAAAAGCCATCAATTTGAAAACCATCTGTTGAAGACTTTATTAAAAATTAAATTTTTTTTAAAACAGGATCCAATTTATTCCACTGAATAAAAAAAAAAATTAAAAATGTACTGAACATTACAATATTATGTAGAAAGTTTTAATATACTACTATTGAGAAGATTCTGGTCTGTTTGGATTTTTCATGGAAAGTAAAACACAACAGACTTACGCTAGGCTCAAAGATTTTCATTTAGAAGCCTGTATTTTTTCTTCATTATTTGAAATTTGAATTCCTAACCTCTTATAACGCTTTCCATATACATATATATGTTTTTCTAATTTTGGATTTCTCCAAGAAATTCTGGAAAAAAAAAGAAAACTTGAAATTTCCAAATTTCAACTGCCCCAAAAATATGATTATATGCTTGATTGGAATAATTTTCACACTTCTTTTTTACCTAAAATTTTACATGAAGCAATAAACATTTCTGAGAAGTGTTATGACTTATTAAATGGACATTATGCATTATCTTGAGCTTAAGACATCTTTGGAAGTTTTTATTCAGATCTAATAGGAAAATAAAAAGTACATCATTTCCTATTTGGTTTGAAACAAAAATAAACATTATTGCCAGTCAACTTAAAATTGAAGAAATATGAACTTAAAAGTTATGTAAACACAAAAAGGTTAAAATGTTAAAATTAACGTCTCACTTGAATTTAGCAAATGATTAAATACATGTTTAAGGAAATCTTTAGAAACTTAAAATATAAGTCAATTTGGAATGTCAATGCTACAAAGAATACGTCTCTCGCTCTGTTCAGTTGGAATTGTTTTACATACATTGGGGATAACTTTATTGCACAAAGCAAGAAAAACCAACATTGATAAAACCCAACAACTTATCCTTATACATCTAAGCTTGTCACAAATGTTAGTATGCAGTTATGAAATTATAGCTAGCTTATTCAACTTTTATGGTATTGATCTTGATGAAACCAATAATAACATAGTTAAGTTGTTAATTCTTCGTACAGGTGTATATGTCACTTATTTAGCAAAAATATTCCTCTCAATGGATCGATTCATGCGAATCTATCTTAATATACGATATGAAGTCTATTGGTCAGTAAAACACAGCAAGCTAACGCTTATCATGTTTTGGCTGGTATCATTTGTAATGAATTTACTAACATATTTTCTCCATAAACACAAAAAATATTTTTTTATTATTGATTTAATTTTAGACCTTCTAGTTCTGTTGTCATTTATTACCACTTATGGCTTTGCTTTAGCAGCAACATGCACACTCAACAAACGTCAAGAAATTTGCCAACATGAAAGAAATATCAAAGGATATGCTATGGTATTGTTGCTAGTATTAACATTTATAATTTTCCTTGTTGCATCAGATATGATAAAAGCATACCACTATTTTATTGATGATAGCTTATTGAAAGCAAATGTTTGGATAGCAATAGAGATTTGTTATAGATTGGCATATGTGACAGACCCTATCATCTACATATATCTGTTACCTTCAATCAGAAACATTTTTTGTGGAAAAGGACATTACAATAAGGATGATTATCTGTGTAACATGAAATTAGTCCAAAAACACAACAATAATAAATGATACAATCACATAGAACACATGCTGGTTTAAAGATTTTCTAAATTGACTACACAGTTATTTTTACATACTAAATTTAAAAATGACATAATATAGAACATGAATTTGACAACTTAAAAATAACTTTGGTCCCAGACTCCAACTACGGTGCATTTTGACATGTTTTTAACTACAGGAATTTTGGGAAAGAAGATCTCTTTAAAATTAGAAAGAAATTCTGTCTAAGAAAACAAGTGTCTGCTACTAATTATATTTTTTCATATTTACAACATAAACACATACAACACTAAAGGGACAGAATTTATGAATGTACAAATAAATTGTTGAAGTATGAAGATATGAAAAAAAAAAAAGTGACATTCTTAACTTGCTTGATAATCCATTGAAACATGAAAGAAACCGATTGGCTTTTATTTTATTTCATAGCCGTGTAACGAAACATCTGTTAATCCTTAAAATGTTTTAAAAACAAAACTTAATAATGAAATGCATTGTTCTTTTTTATGTTTACGTACAAAAAAATCATTCATTTGCTAAAATTTAAACAAACTTCTAAACAGAACATAAATATTTTTTTCATAAAAAGAAAATATTATAAATCCAAGTTTTCTTTATAAAAAGAAAACTATTTATAAGAGAAGTTTTTTATTAGTTTGTTTCTATGAATAGGCTAATGTTCAGGAATAATTTTTGAAACAAGTATTTTTTATTAAAAACCTAAAGATCTGATTAAGAATCTTGTGTCAAAACTTCTTTCAGAAGTGTTTTGAAATAATTAATCCCTTCAAGTATTAAATGTAAAGTGGTTGATAGCCAATTCCAAATTAGGTCGCCAAAAGCTTCATTATTTACAAAATCCAATAAACACAAATTAAACTGAAATCCTGGTGACTTCTACTTTGAAATATATTTTTCTTGAGACAAACATCTTGTGAAAATTTCAGCCCCAACAATGCATGACCCTGGAGTTACGGATACTCAGTCCCAGGCCGTTTTTAGTCGATTTTTTCACAGCGCCGTTTCAAAAGTGGCCACTATGTCTCAAATAAATAGTTAACATTTTGGTTCTACGAGGTCAATTATGAAAAAATTATGTACCTTGCTATTTTGGAGGGTGTAGAATTAAAAAAAAATACTTTAAACCACTTAAAAACAAGTCTTAATAGTTAATTTTCACATTATAAAATAATTTTTCATTTTTTCTAGTTTTTTGGACAACTTACAATCAACAGGTAATATTTCAGGATGATGAAATAATACTGCTCTGAAATTTTTTCCTATGTTAGTACATATTACAAAGATCAAAATACAAAAAAAAAACTGAGATGGTTTTTTTTCTCTTTATAATAATGAATAATTTATGTCATAAGTTCAAACTTTGAAAAAAATACTTTAGGGAAAAATTTGGAACATTTTAAAAAAAATATTTAAATTATCAAAGGAATTTTCCTTTGATAAATAATTTAAATATTTCAAAATATATTAAATATATTCAACTAAATCTTTTTCCAGACGTATGTGCCTATCAGACATTCATTTCAGACATACTAATTATAAACATAACCAGACACCTGAACCAGACATGTGTTTATCAGACATTTATTTCAGACATGCTAATTATAAATAAAATCAGACACATGAACCAGAGCTATTTCAGAGATTAATAATTAATACATTATGTTACTAGATTAGTAATTATAAAATGAAATATATATTATTCATAACATTTTTGTAATATTAATTTTGCTAAGTATTACATTATGATGAAATAAAATGTCAATGCTCGGTTACTCTGTAACCATAAACATGTTTATTGAGATGAAATTTTATTCTAACAAACTGAACTTAATTTGTTAAAAAATATTCATAACATATTTTTTGTTTAAGTGGGCGCAGAGAAATCTTGATTCAATTTGCAAGATGTTGGTATTAGTGTCAAGCCTAGAATGAAAATCTGTCCATTGCGCAAGATGAAATTAACCTCATTTAAAAGTGCTGGACCTAGTAGAGTCAATGAACATTCAACTTTACATCAAGATGATGGACATATTTCTTCAATAGGTTTTATAAAAGAACAAACCAACACTTGTCTACCGTCACAACTAAATTGCAGTCACCTTAAAATGCAAGCAGTTACGTCAAAATAAAATGTTTTATATCACAAAAAAAAAAAAAAAAAAAAAACTTTTACAAGCACAGCAATCACTATAAACAAACATTGCAACTATATCTGTTCCAGTTTCATGGACGAATAAAAAGATTTAACGTGACAAAGAAAATTGTTAAGAGATGAAGGAATACTATCTTTTCCTGAACAAACAAAAAAGAAAGCCATAATCCCAGATAGCTGCAGTAAAACATATAGATCACTTTTATATAGAATCCATTGCGTATGCTGAAATCAGCTTATCACAATCCTATTTTAAATAAATAGGTTTGAGATCACCAAGCTCTTTTACACGGATAATAACCGCAGTGGGCAACATGTGAAATAAAAAATAAAAAAGTTTAATTGCAGTATTAAGAACATCAGATTGATGCCAAAGAAAAGATTTTATTAGAATAGCTCGAAAAACACATACGCAAAAGCTATTAAATCTGCCAAACTGAACAAGTTCAGAAACAATATTCCTGATATAAAGATTGGTTTTTCAACCTTTTATTTACATCGTCCAAAATGATGTACCTGCATCTTACTGTATGTTACTGATATGATCTCGACAGTAAAAGACATTGTCTAAATACAAGCCATGGATTTGTCAAATAATTAAAGATTATGACTTAACCTCTTGTACTTAATTGGTCGACAATGCTGCTTTAAAAAGATTCTGGTTTTGGAGATCATTGTTTAATTAACCACATAACCCAATATGGGAAATAAATTAAATAAAAAAAATAATAAATAAAAATTCTGCGAGCTAGAGAATGTAAATTTTGAAGAAAAAAACCATACATCTAGTGTTTTTGAATTGGCCAGTCAGACGAACTGGTGATGGATATGCTGTAAACAAAGCAGCAGTTGACAAACTCACCAAGCAGTAAGGGTTGCTGACACCAGGGGAGCGGTGTTCGGCTCATGCAGCCAATGGAAGTATTAAACAGCCAACATCATTAAAAACGATGTCCATTGCAGATGTTGCAACTTACTCCAAAAAACTTTGACCAATATTAAGACATTTTCAACTCAGTGAAGAAAGCACATCACTCCTAAATAATGCTTTAGAAATAATGGATATGAAACCAACACATAAGATGTCATGGTGTCCGATTAGAATGTCAAAATTATTAACATGCTCAAAGCAAACAGTAAAGGTTCTAATCCCAACGATGCGATTTTTTCACCCCATGTGCTAAAAAGAAGAAAGAAGCTGCTTACTTCATGCCACCAACATGCTTTAAAATCAAACATCTCCTTAATAATTTAGAGGGACTATTTGCTTTTATCATCAAAGTGTTTAGTCAGTCAGAACAAATAGTCTCCAATTTAGATGTCCAAGAGACTCCAAGTACAGATAAATTTCTTGATGGATTGCAAGAGGATGACAAATGAAACATTACCTTTGTTAAAGACCAAGAGCCACATGGTAGATAATTACCTAAATTTAATAAAACCTGCTTACAGAACCGACTTAAAGTATTACCAGAAAAAAATTAAGCTTATAAAAATCATGGAATTGGCAGATATGTATGTGTTTTTACCTATATTAATTAAGATGTTTAAATTTCTTAGGGCTCCCCTTTGGATTTTTATCCTATGAAAATAACAAAATCTTACCTAGTTTGAATGAAATCTTCTTTAGCGAAACTGGGCTAACAAAATAATGTTTATCAAAAATTTAATTTTATATCTTATGATATTTGTTATATGTTATGTGTTTCATGTGTTATGTTTTCACCATTTGATTATTAATAAATCCTGTAAACCTGTTTGTTGCATGTCTGTACTGTTTGCTCAATTGTAAATTGTGATTTCAATTTTTTCTCAGAACATTCTATACACTAGACTAAATTATCTGTAACTCATAAGTATGTAAAATTATGAAATTTTAACTTTCAGATAGTGTTTTTTTTTTTTTTCAAAATATTAAAACACCTGAATAACAGGTTCCATGAGTTAGTATCTCTTTCAAAAGTGAAAATATATTGTAATTTATGTTTTAGGCTTACATCAAATTACCTTAACTTTACTTATTAATTATCTACACTGCTAAGGGAAGACGAGGACAGAAAGTTAATAAAGTAAAGCCAAGTAAAGCCATGTTGCTGTTGATCTGAAAGAAAAGATCAACAACAATATGAAAATAACGCTGGACAAAATCAATCAAGAAGAATTGTTGAGTTTGCATCACTCTTGGATTTTACAAGAACGTCACGTAGTTTTCAACATCGAGTAGAGGACATCAAGGTAAATTTCTAACTACTATATAATAATATTTTTTTAGATAATAAATTTGAACCAACTTTAAGTAGATGATACAGTCAGAGTATGGAGTAACTCAAGGTCACCTATAAACTCACAACCTCTAAACTATAATGCGGATTACTTTATGCACCAATAACTAGCATTTACTATTAAGTAGCTTTTTATCCTAAAGGTGATTTGAAAAAACATCTCACCTTAAAAATTACTAATTTAAATTCATTTTCAGAAACTGCACGCAATTTACGGTGTTGAATATATTCATGATGTTCCAAATGGTCAAAAGGGGAATAAAAAACTAGAAAAGATTGATTAAAAAATAAAATGACTATCCAAGTTGAATTGCACAGAGGCTAAGCTGGTAAAAGAGTTGAGAAACATATGACCTTCTCTAAACAAGACCTGGCTTGCATTCAAGAATAAAACCCCTGCAGTAACAAGAATGCTAATATTTTGGAAGCACAAGATTACTGAGTTTTTGATACAATATCCAAATATTTCGGAACTCATCATGTTTGATGAATTCCGAAATATTTATAAAATAAATATTAGGAGTTTGCTATGGCATACTAGTCACATTTTTAAAAAAATGTTGTTTTTTCAGTCAAAGTTCCATAACACTTTCTTAATTTATCAGGTTTTGAAAAATTCAAATTGTGGGAATTTTGAGAATATAAATACCAAATGGTATTCTCTTCTAAATACTTGCTTATCAAAAACGTAATTTGTATTTTTAAAACAGTTCTGGTGAACAGTGATTTAAATCTTTCACTGGAAACCTAATTTTTATTAGTGAAATGTTTAAAAACATAACTGTGACCTAGTATGAAACAGAAAAGTTTCATCATAATATACTAAGTATTTATGAAAATTTACATGAATTTATTTTAGCCTCACTGTATATTTATGTAAAATTTCAGGTATTTTTAAAGCTTTTCAATAGCCAAATTCGCAGAAATCTTGGAGTCTTCCTTCAAACCTCAGGCATGAACCCCTCACAGATGAGTGTAAATGCACACATGTGAGCTTGGACAGGCCAAGGTTAAAAAGAAAATTTCCAACCATGGCAAATACATAAAAATCACTCTTGGTTGTGATAAATTAAACCTTTTCCTGGTTTCTTTGTACCAGAAAATATAATTCAACAGTAGATAGTGGTAAAAGAACAAATTTTTCAAGTAGCTTTTAGGCCTAAATCTTCCCTGTTTGGTCCAAAAACTTCAAGGATATTTAATATAACAGTGAAGATTTTGAGAAACTCAAAAATCTTTTTTAAATCTAAAATTACCTTATTGGGGCATATTAGAGCACAGGACTGGAAAATTAAAAAAAAAAAAAAAAAAAAAAAAAAGATTTTTTTTTTTAAATTTTTTAAACAGTTTAAAAAAAAACTATTCAAACGCTTATGAAAAAATTGTAAGAATAAAAAAATTAGTTGAAATAATTAAATAATTAATTCAATTTTATTGTTATTTTGCAGCTTGATCATCATGGAGCAGTGGAAAACTTTCTCATAACTAGCATATATACACTAGTAATTTATATTGATTACATATATAACAATTAAATTAGATTTAGAAAAATAAAAACATTCTAAATAGAACAAACATACCTTGATAAAACCAGGGCTTGCAACTAAAACACACTTTAGCACTAAAAAAAAAAATCAACAGATCAACACTTTGCTATCTTACACATAAAATGGATTAAAAAAACACCCGAAACAAGAAAATGAGAGTTGGGCGTAAAAACCCTTCTCAGTAAAAATGCAAAACTCCTTTAAATTAAATATTGATGCGTTTTGTTTTTCATAGAAATTTACCAAAATAGTGCAAAACGAATATCATCATTTTCTATTCTTAAAATGCTGCGGTTTGGTTGATTTGGCTATGAAGAAAAATGAGATGACTTACACAATGATTTAAACAGAATTGTAAACAAAAATTTTCAAAAACATATCAGTAAAGTTTAAGATCCATTTTAGATTTTTCTTTACTGAATCCTTAAAATGCTTAAATTCTTCCAATATAGGCAAAATATTTGGGCTCTTACACTAACTTAAGGATGTTAAAAGCCACTAAAAATTTTGCTGACGTTCCCTGTTTCACACAACCAGGTCAAGCAATGTCATTGCATGAGAGAAGAATCGCAATACTAACTTCCAAACCCAGGGATGCATATAAAATGTCAAATTATAACAAATAAAATTTTTATATGATGCATAATAAATTCATAAATTCACATTCACTGAATAAAAGAGCTTTAGAATAATAGAAAGTCGGAAATAAAAAATTCATTAAAATGCATATTTGTTAAAATTTGAAAAACGTAAAACATTACAAAACTGAAATAAATGAAACAAATATTGCCAGGTATCTTATCAATAGCCAAATTGATATTAACAATAGATGCAATGTATATTTTGAACAAATTATTATCTTGAGCTCTTAGATATTTGTTTTTTATAAAAACTTTAATCTCTTCTACTGTTGATGAAACCAAATTTATTATGATTTAATAATTTTGATATCAATGAAACAATGGCTTACACAGCAAATAGCATTATTTTTAAAGTAAACTTCCTGACCAACATATGAATTGGCAGCATTGTTATCTAGTTGGAACAACTTAATATTCATTAGTCTACTCTCCATTCCCGCAGAAAGGAGAATTAACTTCTAAATTTAGCTAAAATGAAATAGCAAATTAAATCCTCCCTTTTACTTAATTTGACTATATGGAAACATTAGATTATCAGAGGCTGCAATCACAATATTTCTCTACAACTATGCATAGAAATTTGAGTTTCAAATTGTGAGGTCATGCCACCATAATGCTTACCATCAAAATTAAAGTGACGCAAAACAGCTTGGACGATTTGATCATAGAACTTTAGAAGACCCTGAATAATAAAAACAATTAAAATTAAAAGTTTCAACAAATTTCAACAGATTGGAATTCACATCAATAACAAAACAAGCATAAAAAAAAACATACAAACATAATAAAAAGAAATAAAAAACAAAAAACAATGACCTCTAAGGAAAGATGAAAATGTCACTTACACCTTTTTCACATTTTTTTTAAATTTTTTGTTTGTGCCTAACTTATGAAAACAAAACTAAGAAATAGATTTTTAACCAAACTTTATTACCCTGTAATTCCAGAAAAAAAATCTAATTATTTTGGCTAATGGTCCCCCTGAAATAAAAAGGAAGCTAATCAAGAAAAGTTTCATTTCAGAAATTAATTAATTCCATAAATTCCAGAAAAAATATTTTCGGAAATTTTAACATAATGAAAAATTTGGGAAGAAAATTTTTTACGACACCCAACATCCCTAAATCAAAATATTGACAAGAAAGAGTAATATAACTGTGATATTCTCTAGTATTTTATGAAATAAAAAAAAAGTAAAGAAATGATTTCAATGTAAACTCTAAAATTCTGTTTTTAAGTCTGAAAAACAATAATTTTTGGCAGATGGGGATAAAAAATTGCCTTTAAACCTCACACAAAATTTAAAAAAAAAAGAAAAGAAAAAAGGTATGAACAGATTTTTAAAATGTTGTTTGTAGTTTTTAGGCCCAAAAATTACATTGTTTTGGATCCTAGAGACTGACAAAGATATTGGTTGATATTAGACTTAAAGGATTGGAGATCATAATCCAAAGGAAAGCAATCAGAAGACAGAGAGTTCCAGAAGCTTGATAAATAAAGTTTTTGCGATATTTAGGGATTTGTACCGTTAAAAGATAAGTCGCAGATGAAAACATTGTGGTCCTTGAGAATGTTTTAAGAAAAGGTGTTAATTATTTCAAATCATCAGAAAAGTGTCCATAGAAATATTTACAAAACAGTAACAACATTTCAGTTATGTGAAAGTAATTGAAGATTTAAAGATAAGGATCGACCAGGTTTAGTATACTTTTCTGAACTCAAAAAGATATAGACATGCAGCAAAGGCTCCCACCCAAAGATGTTAGCAATATTCAATACATGGTTAAACGGTAGCCTTATAGGTATAATTAAATAGATATTACTGTTCTGACACTTATGAAAATACGACTCCTTGCGTGATTTTAGAAAGAATAAATAAACAGTTTTTGAGATAAGACCAACATTGTTTATTTTATAAGGTTCTGTTGGCTTTGCAGGAAGTCCAATCAAAAGAGAATTTTAAGGAAAAACTTGAAAACACTCTTTTTTGCTTTGCTTATCTATATTTTAAAGAAAATAGAAAATTTTTTTTTTCCTTTTTACACTAATTTCAAAATAAAAATTGTATTGTATTTTCAGTTAACAAGCGTGTCTTTCAAATATCCGATTTTTCCACATCATCACCTGATTAAACCTTATATTCATACAGAAAATTTGAAAAAACTAAAGTACAGATCTCAAGAAAAACCTGAAATTATTTCCTAGTTTACGCACATTTTTGTGAAAATCTCAAATTAGACACTTTTTCAATTCTTAAAAAAATTCCAAAAAAATCTGATTAACAGTTATATAAAAATTAGTTTATTTTTTTTTTTCATTTCTGCCTCATTTATTCGAGAATCTAATAAATTCAAAATCCAAAAACTGCGTAGGCCAACAAATAAAATCAAATACTTTAAATTCCAAATAACTTTTAAACCAAAATAAAGTCAAAAAAATTAAAACATTGCATGACATTCTAAATTATGATCACCATTTAACTGCTACTAACTTTATCATGTTGTGAACAGTTCCCTCTACGTTTTCTTGGTATATTTACTTCAATTTTGGCACGAACGATAGTCATGCTAGAGAGAACCAAACAAACGTGTGCAATACCCTCCTGCATGATTACCGCACCTAAGTCTGCTTGCTTGGTCGCATCACAAGCATTATCTAAAATAAATTCACAATTGGTTTGACTTGTATTTAGTTGCGCTGATATTTAATATTAAGTGCAATATGGAGAGTAACTGTAAGATAGGCCTACATCTTGGAAGTACCTTTACCCTTGCAACTCCATCTGTTAGTTATTACATAAAAGTAATAACTTATTTAGAATAGAGCAGAAAAATCATTCACTTCTGAATTGACGATTTGTCTACAGCATTTCAATCTTGAAGTTAATTACATAATACTTTTTCTCTAATACTCCCAACAACTTAGCAAAGTCTATGACTACCTTAGATCAAAACTAAGTAAGATATTCAAGAAAAAAAAAATGGAATAACCATATATGGGCCAAGAACAAAAAAATTCCGTTTTGAGACCTAACAACGTAAATTTTCATAATACACAGCTGATTTTGTCGGATCAGTTTTAATAGATACTTATTTCTACACTAAAAACAGAAAAATCAAAAAAATTATTTATAATTTCTTGAATATGTTTTCATTTTTTTCATTAAACAAAATAGAAGAAATTAAGATTTGTTTTTGACAGAATGACTGAATGAAACAGCTTAACAAAACTCTACCATCCTGAATGATGTCTTATGTTTACTTTAATTTTTGTAAAATTTAAAAGGAAATTCTGAACAGTTAAAGTTTGGGCCTATAGCCCAATATAATTGTTTCGAATGCATCTTTATTTTACTGCGGAAAAATTCAGGATCTTCCATTCTCCTTAAAAATAATTTAGGGAATATTTAGTGATACCTATTCTCTCAATAGCAACAACATCCCATTCATCTTTTTTTAAAACAAATTTTCTGTTCAATTCAAGATCAATTGTGTGATACTGTCCCATCTATAATAAAAAAAAAATATGTTGATAAGATCAACTTCCAAACAAACTCCCAGTTAGTTTACGACCGACAAAATTAAACTACAAGAAATGTGAATTCATAGTAAAAATAGATAAATTTGGTATAAATTTTAGATATGGTATAAATAAACATATTAATTTAACCTCATATAAGAATAGAATACAGATTATGATCAAAACCAAATAGGGGGTTGGAAAAGAAACTTATTTTCTTAGACCTGGTGCCCACATATCACCTAAGGATCAATGACCGAATGACATAACAGATGAAAGACTACCTCTACCTTTAAAAGTCAGACAGGCAGTGATCTGAATATTGGCCATTGGTCCAACAAAAAGTTTGAAGAAACAGTTTACGGTCTGATCCTGCATACCCAAAACATGATAAGTTATATACCTTTACAAACTGGTTTTCTTCCACATTTCTACCCTTAACTCTTAGGACACAGGCCTGAATGTCAAAGTCAGTTGTTTCTACTTGTATAGTAAGAGTAGTTCGCACTTTGTTACTTGAAGTACTCCCAGTAGCAGACTCTGTTTGGACACGCCTTAAATTTAAACATACTTTAATAGAAATGAGAGTCTATGAAATACAACGTATCTAATGTGACAGTTTTCAAAAAATTTGAACGATTTTCATATTATCAGGAACATATCTTTATTTGTATATGTATATAATTTTGATCAAGATTAAAATCTCTCTTTGACAAAATTGCATTGGTAGTGATTATTTAAGCTCAGAATCTAAACCTGTTACGTAAGAGATAAGAGAAATTAGAACTTCATGAAATAAATTAGAATGAAAGCATAATTTTTTAAAAAAATCAAAAACATTGTTTTTGGATGTCAATGGAAGTGTAGTGCTATACTCTATCGAAACGCCTAGAGAAATTACATGGCTCTGATGAATCTTTAGTCCTTAGGTTAATTGGCTTTAACATTGAATTCATAAAAGAATATTAGATATTTCTTTTCACACATTCTAACCAATAGGTCAAATTGCCTCTTCACAAATGTTGGGAGGTTATATGTGACAGCTGATCCCCAAAATAGCTGATTCTGATAATTTTTACTGAAGATTTATACTTGAGGTTTATACGGTACTGACAAGAATGATAGTAGACTAAAATTTTTTTTTGGTTGGTTGTAATAGGAAATATTAAGGTAACTATTTCATTCAACAAACCCTAACTTCCTCCCCACGCACATCACCACTCACAGTAGCATTCTTACAACCTAATTTGTAGCTTTTACTTTTTTTCAGGGACTAAACTCAACCCAACATCTTTTTCCAAGCATACCCTAGAATTCTACTAAGGATATCACACTTTTCTTTTCTTTCAGTTCTCTTTAGGTGATTATTTCACTAGTAAGCTATCTATATACAAAAATCATTCATCATATTTGGAGCCTAGGTCATATATCCGATAAAATTTTCCAAAATTGCTTCAATTGCAATCAAAAATAATATTTCCTAACACCAACAAAAATGTTTCAAGGCCTGGGATAGGAGCCTAATAATTTTTTTAAAACCTATTAAAAAAAAAAAAAAATTCTGCCATTATGCCAAATTCTGGCAAAGAAAAATCAAACATATCTTAACCCTTAATAAAACCCAAAACCCAAAAATAAAACCCAATAAAATTTCCAAAATGACCAAGTTGCCGGCGAGATAACCAGAAATAATATTTCATCATGTCATTTTAACAAATTTGGAACATCTCTTTCATATAAAATTGAAAATCTTTTGGCAGGTGGTGATGGATCAAAATATTCCCTCTACAGCTTCATACAAAATTTCAAAAAAATAATCAGATTTTGAAAAAAATTTGAAGAAATGTAAATTTCAGGCATAAATCAAAAACATTTTTAAACCTTTGTAAAAAATTTCAGAAAAAAGTAAAGATCAAATATTAATGGGCATAATTGCAATTATAGGATTTTGAAAACTTTTCCAGGAATCTAACTAAGACAATTTATTTTGTTTTTTTTTTTAATATCTTGATAGGCATAATAATAATGGGTTATTCCAGAAATTAAACATATCCAATGGATGATTTTTTTGTAAATTCCAAAAACTTGAAAATGTTTTGCATAAATAATTAAAAAAAAAAAAAAATTCACAAAATTTTTTCAGGCAAAATGATAATAGTAATTTAGATGCAGGCCTGGCCTCGTCTGACGCCAAATTACAGCTATTTCCTGATACAACCTGATTGGTTAAAACATAATAATACCGGATTGTCGTTGAACGTAGATGGTCATTTTGAGAAACTAAATTGTATGCGTGCCACATGTCTTCTGGGTCTTCAGGTATGAGACCAACATGGCTAAATATAAATGAATATATAAATGATAAAATTTAAATTGGTCAAGTCACAATTAATTTCATTATCAACAGCTTTTTATTATAAACTTTATTTAACCATTTTTTAACTACGATGATTTAACTAGAAATAATAAGATCAAAGCTTGAAACTATATTTCCTAGTAGATGCTACCAAAACCCAATAGCAAAATTTAAAGTCTGAAGTTCATTTATGTTTTTTTTTTCTTAAAAATTTAGACTTTCTAAGAGAGATAACCTCAAATAAATAAAAATATGCAAATATGCAAGGGTTGAAATAAATAGTCGGCCGCCGGTTAAAACCGACCGGAAAGTTTATTTGACCGGCCTGAATTTGTGTAAAAAAAAATTGTTGTTTTTACTTCTTGAAGAAACTCCTACTAAACTTTTTTTCATAGGAACATTGCAGACATCTCATGATTACCACTCCTACGCAGATATTTTATAAAAAATTTGCTGTGAAATATCTCACTATTAGCAAAACAAAAACAAATCAATCAAATGAAGATCCAATTCACAGAAACTCAGGGTAAATCTCCGAGTAGGGCCTTTTAAAGGGATATTTACTACATACAAAACTTTAAAACTTTTTACAAAACTTTTTTTTAAACTTCCTTTGTTTACTTATTACTAAAGCAAATGTTATGAACATTTTAACTCACTAAATAGACTTAAAACAATCATTTATTTCAATATTATTTGAATGGTTATTATTCTATGATACAAAAATCTTTTATTAAGAATTGCAAATAAAAATGTTTACAGTCGGTGGAATACATCTTTAAAAAAACATTGCAGATTAAGAATCACATAAAAAGATGTTTACAATCGATGAAATTTATTCCGGGTTGGTCAGGTTATGACAGCCAATCATATTATTATGGTCAGCCTTATTTCTCTCATCTCGTTCAATGAAATGGTGAATAAGGCACGAGATTGGTTTTTAAAAATTA
Organism: Euphysa ruthae; assembly: GCA_035046665.1. NCBI lineage: Eukaryota > Metazoa > Cnidaria > Hydrozoa > Anthoathecata > Corymorphidae > Euphysa > Euphysa ruthae. The sequence goes on along the minus strand of JAUZNK010025376.1, from coordinate 2,068 downwards.
AGGTTAATAAGCAAAGCAAGCTTTCAAAAGAGCTAAATTGTCTTAGCAGAGAGGAGAGGCTTTTTGAATTAATAAAATGCTACTTCTTTTCTTCTTCTAGTTTATTTCTTAAGCGAGAAAAAAAAAAAAAAAAAAAAAAAACGATTTAGAAATTGTATATCATTTGTCGAAAGTAAATGAATAAAAAAAAAAAAACTCAGGAGTCTAGTCATGGGCTCGAAACAATGATTTACAATTTCCTCATCTCCAAATTTACTGAAAAATTCAAAAATGTCATCTTTGACAAAAAATTTAGGGTCTTCGGCAGGGCCAACAGAAAAATATTTTTTAACAATAAAAAATTCTAAAAAAAAAAATTTACCACTAAAATTAATCTAGTGCATTTTGGGCCAAATTTGACCTAGGGTCTTTGACACCATGCCCAGAAATTTTAAATAACCAAAATGCTAAATAATAAGAAATATGAGCAGAATTTGGATCACATTCCAAAAAATGAGAATTTTTGGCAGGTGGTGAGATGCTTCTCTGGTATTTCATGTACAATTTTTTTTAATCTAATTTTTCAGTCGCTTTCTGCAAAGCCTGAATATCTTTGATTTTACCAGAATTATTAGCATGGTTTTTAAAAAAAGCTCTTCTCATTAGCTCTTTGCATATTTCTTTACTGACAAATAGTTTATTGTTACCTCTAGTGATCTTATTTTTGATAGAAGCATGCTTGTTTAACTAACTTTTTACAATGAAATCTTGTGATGAATAAGCAAAAAAGCTAACTTGGCTACCATAACAATAACTAAATTCAGTTAAAAAATTATTAAGGTTGAATTTCTTATAATCTCGTTAATCTAGTTAACTTAGGAGCTAATTTACTAAAATAACAATAATAATAATAATAAATTAATAAAAAATAAAATATTATTAACAATAATATTAATATTAATAAAATAAAAAATAACAAATTTAATTATCAATGCCATAATTCTTCTTAAGCTTGAATAGTAGGAAGTAGTCACTCTATTACTCAAAGAAATAGTCCAGAAATGATATACAAATAAATTTTTTCGTGTAAAACCTTTGCTAACACTATAACTAAGTCAGATTTATATTTTATTGTACTGAACTTTTAAAATCATGTTTAAGCTTAAATTCTTAAAAATATTGACAAAACCTCCTTACTAGCTGGTTTTAAAGATACTAATTGGAACGACATTGTTAATACAAACAGCATAAACACTAATGAGTGCTATAACAAATTTTTTGTGAAAATAAATTTGATATTAGATAAACATGCTCCTCTCAAACGACTAAGTAACAAAAATTTCAAAAGTAGTTTTAAACCTTGGATAACTTTAGGTCTTTTAAAATCTTTGAAACGAAGGAATGAGTTGAATAATATGTAAGAGTTAAAAATGTAGAAATAAGTTGTTGCTATTTGGAAAATTTAAGCAATATAGAAATATGTTGACAAACTGATTAAAAAGAGTAAACAGAACTATTTGAATAAATATTTCTTTGATAATGTTAAAAAACATTCGCATAACATGGAAAGGAATTAATAACATTATTCATTTGAAAAACAAAACTGGATCCATACCGAGTTGCATTATGGAAAAAATATATCCATAACAGGTCCTTCTCAAATTGCTAATATATTTAATTCTTACATTTCATCTATTGCAAAATCTCTGCAATCTAAAATTCATTCTTCTCATATTAATTTCTCAAAATACTTCAAGAATCCAAATGTAAGTAGTATGTTTCTTTCCCCAACTGATAGCACTGAGGTCTTTAATCTCATCTTGAACTTAAAAAATGGCAAAGCCTCTAGCCCAAATAGTATACCAGCAGTCATTCTTAAACACCTCAACAGTGAAATCTCTATTATTTTATGCAGTCTATTTAACTTATCATTTTCTAATAGAGTTTTCCCAAATATGCTTAAAATATCCTCAGTTACTCCCTTATTTAAAAAGGGCTCTAAACTAAGATGTGAAAATTACAGGCCTATTTCACTGCTTTCAAATATCAGTAAGTTACTTGAAAAATTAATGTATGAAAGATTATATAA
>JAUZNK010025365.1:0-19854 GCA_035046665.1 Euphysa ruthae | reverse complement strand
TATATATCTTTCTTAGTTTTTATAAAATACTGAAGCGAAAATAGTGGTTGGTTTATTGCATAAATTTTAATGCATTTATCTTGATTTCCTTAGTTTTTTTGTTTTGCAATCTCCTGTATTGGCACTAAAGAATTTTTAAGGCTAAAATTTTGTTGCTGATCATTACCAGTCATGCAAATTCTGTTTACCCAAACCCGGTTGAATATTGTTAAAATAACATCAATAGGTTGCTGAAAAAGTTTTAAAACTAAACTAAAAAAAAATAATAAAAACGAGATAAAAGTTTTTTAACATGTAAAATCCATTATAAGACTATAAAATTAAATTTATTGGTATTCTTCGCACTAATAAGACCTATATCTTTTTTAAGGTCTTCTACAACTTAAATTTCTTATTTCCATTACATTGCGAGAGTATGTGTCATACTCAAAAATTGAAATATGATTTGATGGTTAAATCGGTGAAACATGCCTTAAGCAATCTTCGTGTTACGGGTCACTAAATGAAGAAAAGCGTTGTTAATTGAGGCCAATATCTTATAATACCTGATTAAATGTACTAAGAAAATTTTATAAATCAACCAGACTTCTGTATAAGTGATCAACTTGGTATAAATTATGACTGAATTGTTTTTGGAAGAGACGTTAAAAAGCTAATTGTTTAAAAAGTTTATTCTCTAACGTTCCAGTGTGTGGGTAGAATAATTTTCTGCGCGTGATAAGAAGTTTAATAATAAAAAAAATAATATAATATAAATTGTATAATGAATAATTTTGAAAGAGACAAAATTTAAATTCCAAAATTTTTTATTTATTATTAAAAACACCTTCTTGTAATAATAAAATTATAATTATTTTATTTAGAAAGAAAAAATTTTCAGATTTGAAAAATGCTTCTCTTGAAGTAAAATTAGAAAATTTTAACAAAATTGAATGTTACTCCCTTCAAAACTCAATAGACTGTCCTATGTTAGGTTCGAATCTGATGCTCTCGCTGGGAGTTGAGCATATATACTGCAAGGTTAATCTCAATTGATGTCTTATTTTACACATATTCTATTAATAACCATAATTACTGATTATAGCTATAGGTAGCTTTTATCAAAAACCTTTCTTCAAAAAAACTTTGTTTACATAGCATGATTAAATATTAAAACAACAATAAACAGTAGCTTTTTCATTAAGAAAAGAAATCTGTCAATCAACATGGTAAACCATTTTTCATGCCATAGTCAAAAGAAACCAACAGTCTGGAAGTACTGACCTTTTGTTTAAAATTTTTTATTGTTTTCGGCTTTTTAAGTTGAAGAAGGTGCGACGGTCCGCTCACCCTGCTCAGAACTTAAAACATATCGCTGATAAAGACTTACATGATTATTTTTTACTTCTTGAAGCTGTTTTACTTGATGATGACGTTGATTTTGGAAATGGAAGGAGCAAAAAAGAAGTAAAAAAAGTTCGTGAAAATGCTGCCGTTTATAGCTGCCGTCAATGTGAAAAGGTGTGCAAGTCTCAAAAGAGGCCTCTCAATATTCACCAGAACTAACAATACTGGTTCAAGTGACAGTCCTGACTTATGTTCTACTAAAAGATTGTCTGCACAGAAATAAAGTGTTGCGATTTGTTTTTTGTTTTCAAATTTCAAACCCAAAACATTGTTTAAACAGATTTTTGGTTTAAATTAGTTTTTTACGGTTGCAGACTCTATTGTAATATGTGGCATGTCAAAATTAACTATAGGTTAAAGGTGCAGTTAACTATGTACAGCAGATGGTGCAGTTAACTATGTAAAATAGATAGTTTACAGCGTAAACTTGAGGTTTTTTAAGGAGAAAATTTTTTCTAACAGTTTACGGCGTAAACATATTAATATAAAACAATAAGTGTATATCAATCCTTGCAGGACACTAAAAATCAACTCAATCCAAGAGCTTAAATAATTATTTATTTTAGTGCACTGCTGTCTTATCTTTAAATATCTTTTAATTGATTTGGAATTCTTCAATGTCAAAAATTATTATGATTTTATGTAATAGGGTGATGTTTGAGTCAGCTGTGTATCTTAATGGAATTATGTTAATTTCTGTGGGAACTTTTGAAAATTCGAATTTTGGAAAAATTTCGCGAGAAGTTTATTTCCTGGAAGAAAGTAGAAGGTGACGCTGAGCAGAGATATGATCTCAAGCATTACAATATGTCGTTTAAAATGCTTTGTGATTCAAATTTCAAAAATTAGATTGCAAAAAATTTATTATATATCTATTAGTTATATTATTTATTATAGTTTATTAATCATTATTATTTTTAAATTACTAATATTTATATTCAATTTATTTTCAAAAGATACTTTCTTGAAAGATTTGGAGGTAAAGATCCCTTTGCAAAAAAAAAAGGAAAAAAAAATTGAAACACAACACGGTTCAAGATCAGCACTATGTTTTTAAGGTGGGGCAATCAAAGAAAAAAGTTTTTCTCTAAGAAATTAACTTCTATCATTTATTATATTTTATTTATTTATTATATACATATTTCATGAATTTTTAAAAATATGTCGCTTTAAAAAAAAACATTTTGTTATAAAGTTTGAAATTATTTTCTACGTTTTGGCAAAGGAGTGTTGTAAATTTCGTTGACATTTCCAGCTGCACCTCGAGCACTACCAGCAGTAGGTCTAACAGAGAACTGATATTTTATTAAGTTGTCATTATAGCCAACATCTCGTACAGATGGATTATCTTTTCTTCTGCCAGTAGCACGTTACCTTCCAAAATTTCCAAATCATTTTGACAAAACTTTTCCGAAAGAACATAGCTCACACCAAAATTTTTCAACAAGTATTTTGTAACACTATTTAGAATGCACAGTGATTTGCAAGCCTTCATATTTTTGCCATGAGATCAACATTCTGCTTTGGCATTTTTGGTAAAATTTCCTGGTCTTTCCTTAATAGATTATTTCCACAAGCGAAAATTATCCAGGAAATTATCCAACCAAGCAAATATTTCATCATCAACGGATTTATATGGCATAAGAAAAGGTTTTCTCTCGAATTCACATTCATTGGTGCTGTGTACATTTTAGAAATCTTAGAGCTTGTCCATCATTAAACAAATTTTTGCAGGACCAGCAGCTTCAGGTGGACCAAATTCAGCAAAAAAAATTGTCAGTAGTTTCACTGAGCACTTGGGTAGCAAGATTAACTTTCATTACTGAATACGACGTCAAATTGATTGATGTGATCACTAGTGATTTTCGGAACAAACTTTAAACCACTTTGCAACTGTTCAAAATAAATTTGGGAAATGTTAGAATAAGGAAGAAAAAATGCATCTGGTATCACGAACACACCCAGTATTACTTAAACAATTGTGGGCAGTTTTATTAAGATCTCGCATATCAACAAAAATGTATAATCGAAAATAAGTAAATAAATCAATTTTCTTTAGAATGAATGTTCTTTTCACCAGAATTTTTTTCCCAAACTGAATCTTCTCGGATTTTTATTTCATCAACTAATATTAGGACAAATCGTTCAGGTCCAGAAAAATTAGCAGTTTTTTTTTGCAAAAATCATCTATCATAGCAAGATTAAATCCTTGAGATGGGTGACTGTACTCTCTATAGTCCCTCAGTGTTCGTAAACTTGGAAGAACAAAACCTCCATCACCAGTTTATCTATCATAATGTAAATCTGATTAGTAGAAGATTATGGCAGCTAAATTTAAACAAAATTTGATGATCATTGGATGAAGTCTGACACTATTAGCTGGTGGCTGATGATGGTTTTGTTGTTTTTCCAAAATAAGGTTCATAAACTTAGATAAAGTGGCTTTATTACAACAAGAAAATTTGATCTAGTTATGGTGGGTGGCTTTGAAATACACTTTGATGACAGATTAAGCTTCGGTAATTCTAGTTCATTTAAAGATTTCCTTGTTTCATAGCAATAATACTGATCATTACTAAAGTTTTGTTCACAAAGAAAAACGCCTGTAACTATCAATACATTTCTTCAACAAAGCATCTGCAACTCAATCATGATGTTGATAAGCTCACTACTTCATTTCTTTTTGAATTCACTGTTTGGTAAAGGAACTTTAAAAAAACTTTTTCCTCTATTTCTCCTCAAAGCGGAAAAACAAAAAATTGTATAATTTTCAACAGGCATGACATAAATACTTATATTTACAAGTATTTCTTCATGTTTACATACCATATCTTAAAATATGTGTAGGATCGGAGATCTGAGTCAAATAAAATCGTATGAAAGAGTTAAAACAATAGGCTATTGTTCGTTTCCAGACTATCAGTTGGTTTCTTTTGACTATGGTCATACATTCTCGTTCTATGTACAGATCTCGCTATAAAACATTAATTTATACAAGATAAATTGTGATATGAAATATTACCTCAAAGCAATCATGTCTTGGTCTTGTTTAGAAAGGAAAACTTTCATTTTTAAACTTCTACTAAGTTTACCTTTTATGACAGGACATTTTCGTGACAGGACACTTTACATTTAGACTATGCAATTCACCTTTTAACTTATTTTTATGAGGAGATATATAGTGCAAATGACTTATTTTAATCGTATCAGACACTAAGTAATTATGAATTTTAAAAGGAAAAGAAATTTTAGATATCTGTCCGGAAGAAGTTAAACAGTCCTCCTGCTCCGACATAAGCCGCAAGCTATTTCAGGAAGTAACTGTATAACCGTACCCTAAGGTACGGTTATACAGTTATCATACATTCAGTGACATAGGTTTAGGGTACGAAACGACTGACATAGGCCTCATATTGGTAACACTGTTCATTTGCAAATAAATTTTTTATTATTTCTACTGTTTCCATAAAGTGTTTTACGCAACGTAGGTCGGAGTAGGTGGACTAATTAACGTCAAGTATATCTAACCTCGCTTGATAAAAATGTACCCGTTAATTCCATCTAATTAGAGAACATGATTTGGCTGTTGTCGACCTATCAGAAAAGGTTAAATATCTGACATTCACTCTATTCTGATTGGTAGGCAACAGTCTAACCACTATTACGAGATCGGCATAAATATATTACATATTGTAATACTTTTCGCTCGAAATAATTCCGTTAGTTAATGTAGTTCCGTACATATCACTATACTGTTGCCTCAGGATTAACCCAGGAAACTAGCCTATTCAACTTGTTAATTTGGATATTAGAAACCATGCTAAATCCCGTTGGCAGAAACATTCAGGCTAAATATACGTCGGCTAGATTGGGAATGCCTGAAAATTCGGCGGGCATTTATCACAACAGCGGAGTGCTGATATTCTCTATATGTGCGCTTTTAACCGACTACACCGGAATAAGATATCTCACATTAAAAACGGAATTTTAAATTGCATTTCTTTACATTTAAAATTGTTGTTCTCAAAGATTATTTTCATTTATTTTGAGTGAACCCTTTGCTTAATTAGATACACCCTGAATCCGCTCCTGTTTCAATATTGATGTTAAAGCAATTTTCTTGTTATCTTTTAGTTGTGTTAGCAGTAGTGGGAGTGATCTTTTCTATCATTGTCTTAATAATTGTATATATTTTCTGGCGGTATGTCGAAAAGAAAAAAGGAAATGAAAGAAAAATCAAGAAAATGCCTTCTTTTAAGAAGAACTTAACAGCAACAAGTAGCTTTGATGGATTCGAAGTTCCAGTATCATACAGAGCAGTAAAAGCACAACAGCCGTTCATACAAACAGAACTTTACAAAAGTTCTCCAATAGTGGTAAGTTTTTAACCGCCATTGTTTTACATTCTCGCTCCCTTTGTTTTTTTTTATGTAGCGATACTTTTTTTTTTAATATTTACAACACGGCTGTGGTGGGGTTAATAAGTCATAATTAGATTGATACATGATCATTAATAAGTTATTAAAACATCATTAATAAATTCATTAATCATTAATAAAACTCAGTTGAGTTTACTAAAAGTGAAACGAAATAGTGTCTCTGCAGTAAATATTACTAATTTTACTCGAAAATATCAGATCAAGATTCATCAACAAATGATGCTAACATAATTATTTTTCGAAGAACAAAGATTATTTCCATTGAAATCTTACTTCCATTGGCAAGATGACAAAGGTCTTGATTGTAAATCTATATATCGCTCCGAGCAGTATAAATCGATAATTAACTTCGTTTGTTGTGGTCTTACCCAAACGAAAACTATATTATAATGTCTATCTACGGACTTACTGGCAAATAAAAGGATTGGCAAGCGACTAGTGATTTAGCCTTTAAGAAATTAAGGAAAAGTGCGTAATATTAGATAAAATTTTTACATATAAGCTTTCAAAGCTTAAGGAGACCACGTATGCATAACTGATTCCACCAGACTTCTAAAAATTTTAATTTCGAATGTAAATTTATAAATAAAACGAACAACTTAGTTTCGATGGAAAATATCAACAAACTCCAACAAAAAAGCAGCTTGATTGCCCTAGTTAGTTACTACCAACCTGACTTGAAGTGCAGTCGAATAACAAGTTATGGTCATTGGACGATATAGCAAAGAATAGATGAATACAACAAGTCAGGATTTATTTTTACGTCTACTCCATCAGACATAATTTTACACATATGCATAACGGCTGAGTTACTTAGTTACATAATATTCTTCAGAAAGAATCGCGCCATAAAATGGCAAGGCCGAACGAGAGTGAAAAACAAAGGCATGTTTGTTTAATTGTTCGTTTCTGATGGTTTCCTGATAGTTTCTGGTTGGTTCTGGTGGTTTTATGTTTTAGCACTTACGCGAAAATATTAAATTTTTATCTCGCGATTGTCTCAGAAAAAATTTCCCAGCCTTTTTTTATCAAGGAAATAAATTTATCTGGTATATCTAAAACAAGCTCAGGTTTGGTTGAGAACACTAAAAACCTAGACACCAAAGTATTTTAAAGTTACACCACTGGTTCCTAATAGGTTTAATTCTAATAAGTTCTATTGCGATGTTTTTGTTTAAGGATAGTGTTCGGACTAGAAACCTCAAAAAAATAAAAAAATGTTTTCAAGAAATATATCTGGTTTTTTATGCAGTTTCATAAAATGCAATAAAAAATCCACGAAATATTTAAAAAGTCTCTAATTATCAAAATTAATTTTAACATTCGGTCTTTCTTCTAAATTTCCGACTTCAAAAGATCTTTATTTTGTTTTCTTTCGTCTCGTCTCATGTTGTGTATTGTATAAAATCAACGCCTTACAAAAACTTTTTTGACGCACTGCTTTTTGACCACAGTGTGTAACGCGGTAAAAAATGCTGGTAGTAAACCGGGTGGTTTCTTTGAATACGCAGCGATAAATGCAATTGGCAATGTCCTACCTGCTACAAAAATAAAATAGCGTTTTATCACATATGCTTAAATCTGTGGAAACACATTCAAAGAGCTGGCTTGCAAAAACTGTACATGAACGATGGAGAATTTGCATTGCAGCTAAAGATGTCATTAAGGCCTTTGATCAGGTTGAAGGTATGATTCGAAAAACATAGTTTGCAGCTTCTGATGAAGTTCTCGATTACTTTGAGGACACGTACATTGATCGTTTTCGCAGAAATGCACCACGTCGCCCTGCCTTATTTCCAATCGATTTGAAGAATATATTTTAGAGTAGATCAGAGGACGAACTGCTTCCAGCAAAAACAGCATTGAGGGATGGCACCATGGGTTTCAAGCCCTTGTATATTCAACTCATCTCACGTTTTGGAAGTTTATAAATGTAAGAAAGAAAAGAAAGAAAAGAGTGTTATAAGAGTAGAAAATTTTTAAAATCCGGGAGGCCATGCACCACAGTAACAAAGACGCAGGTACACTGATTATAAAGCTTATATTTTTAAACTCTTGGATGGCTACAGTAACGGACAGATACTGGCTTATTTGCGGAAAAATGGCCATAAATTATCCATTTAAAAGCCTGGTGGTTTTTGGTGATCAATTAAAAAATTTTCTAACTACTCTACAATACTCTATTCAAACTAACGAATCAACCTCACTTTCTTTTAAACATAATGGTGAAAATGAAAAACAATTTTATTATTTTTTGTATCTTCTCTGAGGTAACACTGTTTGCATAATGGGCGAGTAAAACACGTTAAAATTCTTAAGCATTTTAAATTTTTTGGATTTTCTGTCTCAGTATTATATAGATTTAATTTCTTTGGGACTTTCTTGTGGGAACTACTTATTTACGAAAAGATTCAGATTTTTCATTAATTTTAATTATTCTAACTTATTTTTTGTGTCTAACACTAAAGGGCAGGTTTTGACCATTTTTCGTTAGAAAAACGGTAGAAAAACTTTCGTATTTAACCGCACAAATTACATTATATTTTCCCAAAATTATGTTACTTGGCGAAGAGGTGGCTAGCATATGTCGACAATTTCTTAAAACGCGCTCAGATCAAGCTCGATGCAGGTGTGCAAAAAAAACTAAAATTATTTGAAAAAATAGGTATCACGAAAATATCAGTTGAATTATTCAAAAGAAATTTAGCTGGATGGGAATTATGCAGGGGGATTGCTCAGGGGGAAATTATCTTGGGTGGGAATTATCCAGGGGGAATTATCTGAGGGGAATTATCTGAGAATCTAAAGCAACAAATAGTTGATTTTATGGATATGTGTTGAGATGGCAATAAAAATAACCACCATAATATACCGAATGTGTTGGAATAACTATGAGGTTATGTAAACTCCATTTTATTACATTTTAATTACATACGCGATTCTCACACAAGGGCGTATAAGGAAGTAGAAAATAAATAAATGAATTTTACCACGCTATTTCAGTAACTCATTGGAATGATTGGATTATAATTTTACTTTATATGCATTAAAATACTTTTAGAAGAGGGTTTCTTCTTACAATAAAGTTTTACTTATATTATTAAAAATTTTAATTATATGTATTAAAAATTTTATTGATTTAGTTAATTCAAAAAAATTAAGTTTTATAAGCCTTTATTTGCACCTCCATTGGAAAAACATCAACAATCCTCATATGCACATTCTATCTTTCGGTTTTTATAAAAATTTTAGAGAAAAACTGCTTTGCAAATAACGAATTAACCTTTGAAAGACGGCGCCCTAAATTTATTTTAGAAACGTAGATATACGGCTGAAGAAACACCTCCGGTAATACATACTCCCCCAAGAATCATGAAACCGACATTATCTGCGATGCCGATACAAGACGGTTATGAGACAGGAGATTCAGATGCCTCTTCGGTTTCGTCTTCAAGATCTATTTCACCTGCTATGGAATTGAAAAAACAAACAGATGTCAACAAAGATCTCATTATCGAGCACCTAAAGTCGTTTTCTAAATGTGGGTTTGATTGTATTTAACATCGTATTTATTTATTAATTTATATTCGTGCAGTTAGTAAACTATGGACATAAGTGACCCAGAACAAAAACATTGTCTTATTGAGGGGGAAAACCAGTCTAGAAATTATTTTAAAACAAAATGTAGTTATGCAAATAATTATTATGTCATTTTATTACAGTCATTAACAACAACAAAAACATGGTCCCAGTTACTATGGTAACCGGGTGCCTACTAACATAAAGATATTTTACCGGATCAGCCCTGCCAAGAAAATAGCGAAAAAGATTTATCCAATTAATCCACAAATTTTATTATAAGCTTACGAAAGCATATTTTAAACGGAACAGATTTTTGACTGGATAAAATTTTTGAAGCCTAAGATGTCGGATTTAAAAACTGAATTTTATGCTCTTTTGACCAAATTTAAACCAAATATAGCTCACTTGATTTGAGGTATTTAGTATGATTGACAACTGTTGAAAAATTCATTATAACAGTTATTTTGGTTCCTGATATATTCTTGGAGGCGCGCCCAAAAATAACATTTTGAGAAAAAAGCAAAAAAACACCAAATAAAATTTAAATGCAGTATCTGACCTTTAAAATTTAAAAATATTGGTTAAAAATGATATTGTATTGCTCTGAAAAAAAACCTGTTCTTTTAAAAAATTGAAATCTACCAGTTTCATATAAAACGCCTTCATTTTCTTCGTTTGCGGTCCTGTTTGGAAAACTGATTACCATAAGCTTTTTCCCTCGGAGTTTGGTATTTTATGCGTTTTTGTATTCAGCCAGTTTTATTCGTTTCTCCTTTAACTTGCGACAACCTTGAATAGTATATAAGCCTGAAATCATGTCTAGTTTTTCACACAGTAAGGGGTTGCTTTACGCCCAATATTGAAGTTACTTTCCGCGTTAAACTTACCTAGTTTCAACTTTAAACTCACAAATGTTGATTTGGGAATTATTTCCCAAATCATCACATTAAAACTTTCATCTTGGTTTTGGGTCTTTCCGTGGAGGTATCTCTCAAGCATTCTGTCTGAGCTCAACTCCATAAATATAGGTTTAAAGTTCATAAAAATTTCTAACGGAAGACCCGGACCAGGCTTATAAGTATTTGTATTGTTTGCTAAATCACGACTGTGTTTATATCGACTGTCTGGACCCGCTGTACAATGTGGGAATTGCCAGTGGTTGTTTTTTGAGGAAGCTACATGAAATAATGTAGCTCTCACAGATGCCTACATGGTTTCAGATCGCCTATATTCTGCCGCAAAGCAACACCAAAATAATTCTGTAGAGGGTCAACCGTGGCAATTGTTAGTTTGCCACGACCACCTGACCCACTGCTTTTTTTTAAAAATTCCGATAACGGGTATCAGCTTTTTCAAGTCTTTTACCATTAAATTATCATTAGTATGTGTCTTTCACATTTAACAAGCTGTTAATATCACCATCTCCTTGAAACTCAGTGTAATTTAGATTATTTTTATCTATTAAGCGATTAAAAATACGTTATGTTTTCTCTGGTTCCATAACCGTTGCAGAAACACTATAATTGTTTTGGCGGTTTCTCAAATCTGCAAAAGCAATAGGGTCAGTTTTTTTTAACAAGGTATGTTTATTGTTAAAAGCTTTAAATATTTTGCTCAATATTTCGGTAACAACAATTTTACCCAATGGCCAATGGTTATGGCGGTAGCGATTCTGTTATTCGATTAGAATCCAAATGGTTGCCATGTTCCATCAAATGAAAAAACGATGTCAATTACTTCATCGTCGGTTTTAGTGCTCTTCTTCTCACGAATATCATAAAGAGCATCAGCTATGGTGTCATTAATTCTTCTGTGCAACAGCTGCTTTTATCGATAATCTTATTAAAGGCGTTACATTCAAACGGTTTCGGCATATTCATTAGGGATGTGAATTTTACAAACCGCTGTCTTTTTGAATAAGAGATCATAGAGTATATAATTCTTCGGTTTATATCAAAACCTTGACCTCCACAGTTTTTTGAGAAATTTTTTAAGGTAGCCGCACGAGTAAGCCAAAACTAAAATGGATGTCAATCCCTTATTGTCATTAAAATTTTCATAAAGTCATATTTTGTTTGTAACAATTAGGACAACAAAATCCTTTAAATACAGATTTTTGTAGTTCCATATCTATTAATCTATATTCTGGGATATTGTTTTCACGGTGGTAGGAATCAATTGTCTCCACTTTTTCCAAGGAAAATGACGATGATTAACAATCACCTTCCTTTGCTGAATAACTTATTGCTATTCAAATTATTTACACGATTACTTATATTAATGCATTTTTTTTTTGTATATTGTACTAGTTTTTACTCTATTATAGCTACCCATTCTTAAGAACTTTTTTTTTAAAGGTGCTGGGAATTACAGCTCATTATAGCATGCTTGTTACCATTTTTAAAACGGTAATGAAATCATTTTGACTCGTTTAGGCAGCTATATACGTAATTTATTATAGCTTTGTTGAATAAATAGTCAAATATGAGCCAACAGAACCTGTTTTATAGGCCGAAAACTCTTTTCTAAGGGTGTTACTAGGGGAATTTTAAAGCCTGTTTTGAGGGATTCCGGTGGATAAATGACTTCCAAATTAATATGACGCGATTCTACATATCATAAAGGTGACAAAAAATTAGTTTTTAAATTTTTTTTGAAAAGAATGATAATTTTCGACTGGCTATCCCCTATAAGCTAATGTAACAGAAAAAAAATTCTTTAACAAGTGTGCTTGTTATCAAGTATTGTTACGTCGATTTGCCTCTTTGAAAACAAATCTTAGTTCCTTTTGGAATAAATTAAGAGAAACTTCTTTGATTAAACAGTGTCAAACTCACGTGTTACATCTGTATTACAACATTATTGATAGAGCAAAAGAACTTTGTAGTGACATGTGGGATTATCCTGGCTTTGGCATTTTAGATACCCATATCAGTACAGCCATTGCTTTTATAAAGAGTCAGGCAGCTAGTTATTGAGTACGTAAAGATGCTATTGACTCTTTGGCTTTCATTCTTGTATTTAAATTTATATCATAAATGAATAACTTAAGTTTATTGATGAGTAAAAGTTTTAAAATTTAATTCTTGAATTACTAACTGCGCCCATACCATCTGCGTCTAGAATATTTCGGGTGGCTTTTTTGAGATATAACACTGGGATAAATAGTTCGAAATTTATTGTGAGAGCGGTTTAATACTTGTGTTTTATTTATATTAGGTGTCAGTGGAAATTGCCGCGGCGACATGAGTGATTTTAGTGCTTCAGAAGAGGTCTATGAAACCATCATAGTTGGTGAACCAAGGAAACGACTGGCGCAAACTCGTTCCCAAAATCAAAGCGAGAAGGGAAATATAACTTATATAAAAGCTGGGAAAATATCCTTCCAAACTACATATTGCAAAAACAAATCAGAACTACATGTTCGAATCATACGACTATGTGACGTAGGGCACAAAAAAGAACAAAACCAAGTTAATCCATTTGTTAGACTATATTTGCAACCAGGAAAAAAACATAAGCAGGATACTAAATATCAAAAAGCACAAAAGAGTCCTCATATCAATGAAACATTGGTATTTCCAGGAGTCGTCGAAAAAGAATTTAAAAAGTATAAATTGAAAATAAAAGTTTACAACCATACGCTTTTAAAGCGATCAGAGTTATTAGGGGAAGTTGATGTACGATTATCATCTATTGACATAAAAATTGTCCAGACATTCCGCGTGGATTTGTTTATTAAAAGATCAGTGGTATAGTAATATCATTTTTTTTTTTTTAATTTCATTACAGTTTTAAGTTTTAAATCATAATTAAAACTGTTCAATGTAGATGCATATCTACAGGAACTTTTTCATGGTTCTTAGTACATGGGTTAAATTTAGATTCCCGTCATTTGTTGCCACTGCAAATGATTATATTAGTTATAGCCTGTCTGTCTTCATAGCAATTTATTCCATATTTCGAAGGCACTAGAAAGGTTTCCTTGTATTGTAGAAATGATTATTGTCTGTCATGGACGAGTTTTAGCACAGCCACAGAAAAGCACCATAAAATTTCTGTGTCTTTCCGTTTTTTCAACTGGTACACTAAAATCTAGTCTATTTCAGTCATGGGACATCTGACTTTTTTATAATTTTATTTATTTCAAAATGGTTGAAAATCAATTAATTAATCAACCGTCCTTTATTAATAATCTCAAAGCAATTACAGCTGAGCTCTGAATAATGGTTTGTTTTATTCGTTCTTTGCGGTGATATCATGAGATATCACCGCAAAGAAATTTAAAAAAAGGAAAATCACTATCTTAGGAAATGTAACTATATTTATTTTTAGAGTTCCTTTGGATCCATATTAGTATCATTATGCCATCAAGCGACATCTAAAAAGTTAGAGGTGATAGTTCACGAAGCGAAAATCATTCCTAATCACAGACCCGGTTCGTGCTGATTAAATTATATGTTACATGTACTTTATTTACAAAAGCATTAAAATCAACTGTTTTCTAGGGAAAAAAGCTACTGTAATAAAAGTCTTTTGAAACATACCCCAAGAAATATACCCCGGGAAAATTCCCCCTGAGATAAATTACCCCTGGGAAAACTAACTTCTAGGAAAATATACCCCCGAAGGAAAAAAATCCACCTCACTCAGTTTTTTTTACTTAATAAAAATTACTTTTTTTAGCTATACCCAGGCTAGTGAAACTACTATAGATTATGGAGGTCAAACCGTTTGTGTAATAAAACTTCTCACAGAAAATTTAGATAATACAAAACAAAAAATAAAATTTAAAAAACCTGTTTTAATGTTATAGAGTGTATACAGTGTACAAAGAGATCTCATACTAATGAAAATACATTATTTCAATAAAAAATACACACCTTGTAAAGTAATTAATCAAAAATAAGATGTAGACTTTTAAACAGTGTTTAATGAAAATACAATATTATGTAAGTCAATAGAACAAAAAGACAAATGTTAAATTTTTAATGTCCAATATTATGTGTTATCACTCGGAAATATAGATATTGTTCTAGATTGGCGTAGTCGTCAAGGAGATTTTGTTATTACCTAAATAATTTTTTCTTCGTGGGTGTATTTCTTCCGAGGTAATTTTCCCAGCAGCTTTTTTCCAGATTATAGGGATATTTTTCTGTGAGTGGGGGTTTTTCCTCTAGGTGAATATTACTCGGGGGTATATTTCGAGGTGGCTTTTTCCGGAGGCTTTTTCCGGTCAGCGATTCAATTATAAGTTTTTTGCAAAAAGTCTTAGTGTTTTGCTTTTGGTGGCTTTGAACAAAGTGTTAGTATTTCGTAGTTTTGAAAAATAGCAGATTAAATCATGGGAGTTCAGAAAGATTTGATGAAGTTAAGCAAGAAAGAGAATCTGGCAGGCTCTAACTCTTTACGCTCATGTTCAGATGATTTACCCAGGAAATTTGTAAAATCTGCGACGCCAAGATTGTTTAAATAATAGGCGTATCGAAATAACGCAAAAGTAAAACATTTTGTTAATTATCTTTTATGGAATACCGTTTAGAATCATTTATTTTAATTTAGGGGAATTTTTACTGTTGTTTATTGAAAAACTGCTTGAGGGGTTTCTATTCATTTGGAAAAATCAGTTAAAGAAATTTAATCAGGTCATAGCATAGTTAATGTTCTCTTACCGTTTTTATTTTAGCTCCATATGCAATTATTTGTTTAATCAAAGATGGAGAGTCCGTCCGAAAAGAGACTCATGTATTGCTACACAAAAACAATCCAAAATTTAATCAATTATTCGAATTTGATGTTCATACCGACACTGGTGTGCCATTAACTTCATACTCGATGGTAATTACGTTAGCACACAAACGCCCGATAGGAAAAGATACTATAATAGGGCACGTGGTATTTAGTACGGAATATCAATTTTCGTCTCCAGGAAATCAGTGGCAACAGATTGCTAAAACCCCTCATACAAGAATCTGCGAATGGCATCGAATTTTTGATCCAGAAGAACTTTGAGAAAAAAATATATAAATTCCATGTTTTAGGTTTTAGGCACATCAACACTTTAGTGTACTCATTTTTCTATTTATGAAAGCCTAATATGACCTTGTTCAAATTTTTCCCTTAAAAGTTGACTGATATTAAGTCCTAAATACCTTCAGATATTAGTGTTGAAATTAGATGGCGTTAATAAAACTTCTTTAAGAGCTACTTTAACAAACTAATGACAAAACATAAAAAAAAAAAAAAAACTGGGGAAATTTATCCAAATTATTGCGTCAGAAAAAATTCTCTAAATGACAAATATGTAAAAACAACAGCCGATTTAGAACACATAGCTTAATTTTACCTGTATTAGAACCGGAGTAAAAAAAATTTTGACATCAAAAAGATAATCAGTTAATCAGTCTTATGTTTTCCAGCATCATGTAAACTCTTGTTCGCAAAACCAAATTTCAATGGAAGCAACATCAAACAAGCAAGTAAACAAAGCAAACAAAAAGCAAAGCAAGCAAAGTGAGGGAGTAATAACTTATTTTGAATGGAAATTAACATTTTACAAGCTAGTTTATGAAAAAGAAAATATATGAAATTAATTCAATCTAATTACAACATTAATTATTTAAGTAAATTAAAGTTTAAAATTCAAAGCATGTAAAATTTTCAGTTGCAGCGTGTTGATGTGGATGCTATTTATGATTTGAATTGCGAAAATATCTAGCACTAAGGAGTGCATTTTAAGCCATCCAATAAATTTATATTAATAAATTTAGCTGGAATTGTAAAGTTTCATTACTGTAGGCTCAAGAGCATTTCTCGTCTAAAACCATTAATTTTGACTTCTTGAGTGAAACTCTTGTGTATAATTCTGAAATTGAGAGAAATTTATGATCTAAAAACTTGATGCTTAAGTAGATAATTTTCTATGATCTCCAGAGTACATTTATAAATTCAATCAGTGATGTTTTTAGTAGCTTTACTAAAAACATCCAAATCAAGAGATGAGAATAATATGTAAAAGAAATGATTTTATAAGTTTAGTGGCCTTTTTTTGATTAAGATTGCCTCGAATTTTAAGTGCTTTTAAACGATAGCTGACATATTTACAAGTTGCTTTAGCATGTGAGGAAAAGTCCAAGAGATTATCAATGGTTGTCCCAAGTAGTTTCACTGTGGTGGTATTTTGAAAAGTATCACTCACCATTTATTAATATATCTATAGTTGGATTGTTACGATCACTAATGACCAAGAGTTAAAATTTAACAAAATTAACAATTATTGAGTTGCTTTTAAACTATTTAATAGTAACTCAATAATTTTAATTTTTGACTGCTGTTCTGACAGAGTTGTCAAAACTAACATGTTGGTATCATCTTCAAAGTTGCAGCATCTTAATCATTGATACGTCTTTTATAAATTAAACAAGATTGGGCCTAGTCTTGTTTGATGCGAATTACGAATAACCATTCACTGAGGAAAAAACCAATTCGCACGCGTTTCTTTTGGTGGTCAGAAACGATATTTGTGAATTACTTCTCGTAAACTTAGCCAACCTGTAGCCAGATTTTTTTTTTCTTGTGTGTATCGTATCGACGGATCACAATAGAAATATTGTCATAACAGACAATTTTTGTGCCTGTTCTTGCCTTAAAAATTAATCTATTTTTTTTTTTGTTTGTTAAAATGTATCTTACTTAAATATCTTTAGTTCTTTTAGTGGTGTTTGTAAAAAAAAGCACTGCTCCGTCAAATATATATAGAACGCTTTCAGGCATCTTAGTAACTAGGGTATAGTCGTAGAGAGGTTAAAACAAGTTTGGATTTTAGGATTTTTGTTAATCCACGGTCTTGGGTAGCTTATACTAAAGCTAAAGGTAACAGTTCATAGAACATTGTCTTCGTGTAATTTGATATTTTTGCTGTTTGTATAACTGATAGTTCTCGCAAATGTGTCTCTGTCAGATAATATCGCCTTTTCTCGGTTTTTGACCATACAAATGTCTCTTTTTCGTGAAAAAAAAAATATCTTAATTTGAAGTTATGCCTCATTTGAAACTATTCTTTAAGTGATAAATTCATGTAATAAGTTTACTTCCAATTAATTTAGTTGTGCAGTTGAAAATTGGCCCTTAAAAGCTAACCTGACTCAACTTGGTTTACTTTGGTTTACCTTTCATATAAATTCTCTGCTCTTTAAAAAGAATGCCAAGTTGAAAAGAATAAAACCAAAAAACCGAAAAATTATTTTTGAAAAATAAAACACAGACCGGGTAAGCAGAGTGTAATATTTGGTGTTTTAATACTGTTTATGACTTGAGAGTAAAGCTACTAACAATAAAGACGAGTTCAAAATTACAAATAGCACTGTTTAATGGTAGCGCCATATTGATAAAAAAAAGATATTAAGGCAGGAAAGCGTTGGATGATTTAAATTTCGATTCCACGAAAAACATGAAAGAGTCTTTTTGAAAAAATTGAACCTTAGTATTTTATTTTTTGTTTTTAATGAGCTAGCAAAAATGGCCTTGTCTAAAAAACGCTTAGAAATTAGAATTAATTCTCAATTTCAAGATGTTAATTCTTTAATGCGAAAAGTTTTGGAGCTGCATACAAAATAAAAATTCATACAAAATTACATACAAAATCTTAAAAAAAAAAAAAGATTAATATTATTATTGTATAATTCTATTAGTGGTCGTAGGTAATATACCAATAAATAAACAATACAAATTTTAAATAAAAAGTAATTATACTTTTTGAGAAATTTTTGCCGCCAGTGGGAAAAATGCTCTTTTCATGAACGTCATTTACAAGCCCTGTACTTATTCATTTTAATCAGCAAAATCTTTTATAAATGATCTCAATTTCTTTCTTCCTAGCTTTAACGGCGTGGAACAGTGTTTTTTTCTTTTTTTTTTTTACTCACTCACCATCCCGTTATTCACAGTACTGTTTCAAATATGCGCCGCTCGACACATTGAATTTCTCCAACAGGTTAATAAGAAAGCGTTCTCCTTCGTTAAAGCAGAAAACTTCTGAAGACAGCCTGACAAGCAAAGTCGCGCGCTCAAAAAACACATCTTTGGGGGCAATGCTTCCAAATTAATTGGTTCAAGGACTAGTTTGGATTCTGTGTCTTACAATCAAGAAACTTTTCGGAAGGCTAAGAATTTTTTAACAATTTAAAAGAATGTTGCAGTTTTTTTAAATTTAGGGGATTTTTAAAATAAGCAACAGCTAAAGTAAGGTTTTAAAATAAAAAATTTATTTTCATAGTGGCATTGTATCAAATTCGATTTTTGTTCAATAATTTTCTCTAATTTTTTTGAGAAATGATTTCCAATTTCTCTTATAAAAGAGTGAGCATATTTTAGAAGTATTGTGAAGTTTTTAAAATGGACCATGATAATTTTTTTTCTCTTTCGTTTAAGTATAGCTTTAAAGAGAAATTTTTTTTGATCATTTTTTGTAATTGAAAGACGCTCAGTGGTTGGCAGATCTTGTTTTAAATAACCCCTTCTGGTAATCCAGTGCACTCTCCCTGAGAATCAAGGCAATGCATCAACTTGGTTACTCTGCAATTTCCGCCCATTGAAAAATTTCTTTTTTTCTGCAATTGCAATTTGTAGCGACTTCTTTATTTTATAATTATGCTTACCTTTTTTAGTGCAGCTGTAACATAATTCAACAGCGTTGTGGTCAAAAATTAATTAATGTAATTAAATATTTCATTAAATTAATTTATTTGAAATTGGGAAGCATTTATCTAAAAATCAGTAGAAAAAAACTTTTTTACCTCCTCTTCACACAGAGTATGTTCTTTTCATATTTATACAACGTTCTTACTATTGCGCCGAAGTGAATAAAACCTACAGTAGCTAACAAAACGTCAGAAAACACGAAATAGCCAATGCTTTATAATAGAGGAGACTGGACTACCCTATAGTTTGTGAGAAGAAAAAAAAATTATAACTTACAAATGAGGAGAGAATAATAATAATTAATAATTTATTTTCCAAAACAATCCTACAACAAAAAAATCTATTTATTTTTTAAAAGACAGATTGAATTGGATAGAGCCATTCATATAGAAAAGCTGACCAAAGGAGTGACGCCATTTATAGTTCTTTACAAAATCCTATAAAGTTCAAGCAAAGAATTAAAAAAAAAACAACCAGGCAACCAGATTTTACCTGGAGAAAGGTTGGAGTTAGAGTTAAAGTTCTTAAAAGAATGTAACAAGAGAATGAAATTTTAAAGGCTCAGCTAAGGACGTTGAAAACCAACATCAAAAAGAAAACAAAATAAATATAAACTATGTTGAACTAAACTCTCTTCTTACAAAATTTACAGTTGAATGTTTTAAACATAAACAGAAATTTCAAAAATATTTGTGTTTGTCAACTCAGGCATTAATAATTAAAAAGATATAAAACGCATGTCATGAGT